>PVKS010014439.1:30267-48522 GCA_004027875.1 Aplodontia rufa | reverse complement strand
CCCCCCCCCCCCCCCCGGCATTTCTAAAACTACCTAGTCCCATTGCTTTAAATAGTATCTGTATCAGATTAGCAAACTATATACCACAGGCTAGTTCCAGCCTATCATCTTTAGTCTGTAAATTAACTATTAATGGAGCATATCCACACTTATTTGTTTGCATACTGTTTGTGGGTGGCAGAGTTAAATAGATGAAACAGACCATATGGTGTGCAAAGTCAAAATATTTACTATCTGGCCTGCCACAAAAACTGTACAAGTTATAATCTATACACCTGTGGTTCACATGACCCTTCCTCTTTATACATAGACATATAAGAGGCATTTCACACTTAACACCAAGATAGAACTCTTGATTTCCAGTTTCCCAACTAAATCCTGTCTTCTGGTCTTTCTTCCATATCAGTCTTCCAATTTTCAAGCACAGTCTCTTAGAATTATTCATGATCCTTCTTCCACATTTTCTCTCTCCTCGTGTTTAATCCTTAAGTTCCAGCAACTGTACATCCAAAGTATATCCCCAAGATGGCACACCTGTAATACCAGCAGCCCAGAAGGCTGAGGCAGGAGGATCGTAAGTTCAAAGCCAGCTTGAGCAACTTAACAAGGCACTAAGCAATTTAGCAAGACCCTGTCTCAAAATATAAAAAGGGGGATGTGGCTCAGAGGGTAAGTGCTCCTGGATTCAATCCTTGGTACCCAAAATAATAATCATAATAATACATACCCCAGTCTGTCTACTTTTGCTCTCTGTACTACAGCTACCCTCATCTAAGTCACCACCATCTTTTGCCTTAACTTCTACACTAGCCTTCAAACTAGCCCCTGAATTTCATTATCCACAACTCAGATCCAGGCTCCATGTAGTAGCCAAAATCATTTTTCTGTTTTAATTAAGTCAAATTAGATTGTGTTTTAACATGTAGTTACTTAAAATTCTCCCTTCATATTTAAAACCTAAAATTCTTTGCTTTTTCCATTGTTGTTGTTGTTTTAAGGTGCTGGGATAAAACCTTAGGCCTTGCATATGCCCGGCAAGCTCTCCACCACTGAGCTATGCTCTATAGCCCGCTATGCCTTTTTTTTTTTTTTTTAAGAGAGCAAGAAACAACTTTATTAATTCATCAAAAGCCATTTGTTTCACTGACACTTAGTTGTGTATGTGGTGCTGGGGTTTGAACCCATGTCTTTGCACATGCTAGGCAAGCTCAAACCATTGAGCCACCACTCCAGCTCCCCCACTATGCCTCTTTTTTTTTAAGAGAGGGACAGAGAGAGAAATGAGAGGAATCAATTTAGTTAGTTTTTCATCTTGTTTTTGTTGCTCTGACACTTAGTTGTGTATGCGGTGCTGTGGTTTAAACCCGGGTCCTTGCACGTACCAAGCAAGCACTGTGACCGCTGAGCCACCACTCTAGACCCCACCCTGTGCCTTTTAAAACAACTATGTGATACAACTTTTGCCTAACTCCAGTCGGATCGCTCTCCCTCTTTTATAGTATATTCTAGCCACATTGCCCTTCTTTCAGTTCCTGAAATACTCCATGTTTGCCTCTCTCTGGCCTTTACCTGAAATGCTTTCTCCCCTGATTTCCATTCATATTGTTGGCTCCTTCTTGACCTTCAGATCACTGTGTCAGTTCTCAAGGAGGCCTTTCCTGATCACTGGTCTAAACCAATACCCAGATCTTCCTACTTTAATTCACTGCTCTGATCATTTTTATATTTCTCTCACCACTAAATGTATACCCCACTGGATGATTAAATTCCTCCTCATAGAGACTGCAGGACAACCTTAAAAATTATATTTGATGAAAACTTTAAGGATTCAAAGGACTCAACAAGGCTAATTGTTCTTAAATAGCTAAATCTGGCTAAGATTATTATGAACCAGAATCATTTGCATGAATTAAGAAAAGAATAAATGAGCAGAAGTGTGTCCAGATTCCATAATTTCAAATATTAGGTCATCTGTCATTTACTAAAAACAAGGCTGCATGGTGGGAGATGAAATGCATAGCCTTTCCCTCAAGGAGCATCATCAATTTTCAGGGAAGAAAGAGGTTGAAGATAGATAAGTCACCTGCAGAGAGTTAGGTTGCCTTGCCTACAGTGATAGCTAACTAAGCCAGAGTTTCCCAGGAAGAGGATGTGCTAACTCAGCTACATTTTATAAAATCAGTGACAGTATCTAGACAATTAAGGCCAGAAGAGGGATTAAATGTGCAAAAGCACAGCATTGAGAGAGATTATGGCACATTGTGGGGATTATTTGGTATAGGATTAGGGTGTATGACCAGAAATGAGGCTAAAAAGGTAGAATTCAGATACAAGAAATATTGTGTGCCTTTTAAAAGGGTTTGAGACTGTTCTGAAGATGTTTTTGCAGGATTTTAAAGGAAGAATGATTTAATCAGAAAGAATAATGTGATTCCATGGAAAGGAAGGATTAGAGGAATGTGTTGCTAAAACAAAGAGAGTTATTAATTCAGATTTATTTAATGAGGCCTAAATTAAAACAGTATCAAAAAAGAAAGGACTAGAAAGATTGATAATATCTCTGGTCAAAATAGTTTATATGCTCTGTGGTTATTTGTCCATGCTTAATTTAAGATGCTGTACATTCTGGATAATAACATTGTTTTTCATATTGTTCTAGGTGAAACTCCTAACAGTTAAACTGTTTTCTAAGAAGTTTTTAAGTGTCTTTTCTTTTGCTCATTTAAAGTTGACCTGCAGAAATGTTTTTTCAACTTAAAAATCAGAGCCTGGTTGCCTTCTTTGGTTTATTTTTTTAGATTGGAAAGTGTTCAGTATCCCTACCAACTCTACATTGCTCCTTCTACCAGCAGTACAGAACGACCAAGTCCAAATGGTCCAGACAGACCTTTTCAATGTCCAACGTGTGGGGTGCGATTCACCCGTATTCAGAACCTAAAACAGCACATGCTCATCCACTCAGGTAACGTCATCTTCCTTGTTGTTGCATGAGTGAACACTCCAAAATGTTTTATTTTGGAATCTTAATTAAAATAGAAAATGTTGCCTTTGAGAAAAGAAAAAACCTCTGGAAAGTCGAATGAGAACAGTTTAGCTTAGGTCTGTTGCTGAAATAGTGCATTGTCAGGAAACTTGTTTAATGCGTTTACCACAGGCATTAAGTATTCTGATTAAAACTTAAGAGTCAATGTGCAGTGTATAATATGTATATTAAAAGATATTGGGGGGATTGGAGCTCAGCAGTTGGAGCTCTTGCCTTGCATGTGCAAGGACCTGGGTTCAAACCCCAGCACCACATACACAATTAAGTATCGGAGAAACAAAGGCCAGATGGAAAAATAAATAAAATTGATTCTTTCTTTCTCTCTCTCTCTCTTTAAAAAAAAGGTATTGGGAGGAAAAATAAGAAAAGATATAGGTTGTGTATGTATATACGTATACACACACACGAGATAAAGAAGCACACATATGGTAAAACAGTGGATTTATAAGAGTATATGTGGGGTTGGGGATTTAGCTCAGTGGCAGAGTGCTTGCCTAGCCAGCCCAAGGGCCCGAGTTTGGTCCTCAGCCCTGAGGGGAAAAAAAAAAAGAGTATATGTGAATCATTTTTTTAACTTCTATGTAAATTTGAAATTGTTTGCAAATAAAAAATGTTTTTTAAAGATTTAATATTTAGTTTTTAGTCTACAGTCCTAACCCTGTGCTCTGATTAGGCAACTTTTTTTTTAAAATTTTTTTATTATTTTTTTTATTTTTGAACAACCATACAAGTTTTTAACAAAGTAATATAAAAAGTATATAGTTTCTAGGCAACTATATTTTTATAGTGTAAGATTTTAGGTAAATGTGTAGATCAGATTTTGACAGAACTTAAATTCAGTGACCATATAAGTGTACCAGGATTCTTGTGGGTAAAACATTGACCTTTGATGGGCAAGAGATCTTTGCTACAATTTTTAGCTATGTTATACCTCACTTCCCATTCTCTAGATAGATCTTTTTTTTTTTTTTAAAGAGAGAAGGACAGTGAGAGAGAGAGAGACAGAGAGAATCAATCTTTATTGACTTTCTTCACATATTCATTGCTCTGACACTTAGTTGTGTACGTGGGCGCTAGCGTTTGAACCCGTGTACTTGCACATGCCGGGCAAGTTCTGTAACCACCAAGCCACCACTCCAGCCCTCTAGATAGATCTTAGAGTCCCTATCCTAATGCTAGTTCCCTGAGACTTAGTTAAATCCACAATTGTGTTTTGTTTTCTTTTCCCCAAAACTGTGATAATGAATTTAAAGAAACTGCTAATATGTTTTATAATTCACTTATTATTTTTATCAGTAGTATAGTAAATACCAAAAAGAAACATTTCATCAATTAATAGTTCTCTCCTAATCATGATAATCAGAGATGTTAGAATTTTTCTTTTCATTTCTGAAATAGAAAGCATTTTCATCGTAAACCTCTGAAATGAACATGCTCTTAAGTGGAGATTTTGTTTCTAAATACTGAATAGTTAAAATGTGTTTTGCAGTCTAAATTACATGATTAGAATAATATTCAGAGATCAACTTCAGTACACATTACCTAATTTGCCCTCTTCCATCCTGCCTCTTTTTTTAAGCACTAATGATTTCATGTATTTCCTCACTTTTTCTGAGATACTGAATTAGAATGTTTTTTCTAACATTTGTCTTTCTTAATTATAGCTACAGAATTATAGTTCAGAAATTTGTGAGATATATGATCTTTCAGTTTATTTTGTTCTCAGATGTTATTTTGTTTTGCTTTATTTTCTAGGAATTAAACCATTTCAGTGTGACCGCTGTGGGAAAAAGTTCACCAGGGCTTACTCGCTAAAGATGCATCGCCTAAAGCATGAAGGTAAACGCTGTTTCCGGTGCCAGATATGTAGTGCCACTTTCACTTCCTTCGGGGAATATAAACACCATATGAGGGTTTCCCGGCACATTATCCGCAAGCCTCGGATTTACGAGTGCAAAACATGTGGCGCCATGTTCACCAACTCTGGAAATTTAATCGTGCACCTGAGGAGTCTGAACCATGAAGCATCAGAGCTAGCAAACTACTTCCAGAGCAGGTGAGGTGCACAACGAAAATCCAACCAGGAAAACTGCTTTCTAAACTCTCTTTTCCTGCTTTTAGGGCAGCCTGTTGTGTTTTTTTAAATCAGGTTGCCAGCTAATCAGTCACATCAATCTTAAATTCCCAGTATCCATACTTCAGTCTCCTGATCTGATAAAATTTTTGCTGGATCTACTAAATATATAAAGTTATTAATATTTTATAGTTGATATTAAAAGTATTTTCCTAGCCAGGCATAGTGGTTCATGCCTGTAATCCCTGTGGCTTGAGAGGCTGATGCAGGAAGAAAGTAAGTTCAGAGCCAGCCTCAGCAACTTAGCAAGGCACTAAGCAACTTAGGAAGACCCTGTCTCAAAATAAAATATAAAAAAAGCTGGGGATGTGACTCAGGGGTTCAATTCAATCCCTGGTACTAAAAAAAAAAAAAGTATATTCCTAAACAATAAAAAAAGTTTTTATATTTTTACATATATACTTATATATTTTTACAGACATAGACTACTTATCCTCTTGATTTTTTTAATAATGATGAAATTTTATAGAGGATCTTGACTAGATCTGACATGGTGATACTTAATAATGTTAGGTTACTTCACACTCTGGATGTTAGTAAAATTCTTACCCAGTTCTCTTTTTTTTTTTTTTTTTTTAAGAGGGTACAGCGAGAGAAAGAGAGAAGCAGTTTTTATTCAGTTTTTCACATCACTTTCATTCTTTGAACACTTCGTTGTGTACGTGGTGCTGGGGTTCAAACTTGTGTACCTGCTAATGCCAGGCAAACGCTGTAACCACCAAGCCACTGCTCCAGCGCTCTTATTTTTAATCCTATGTAAAAAATGTCCATTTACTATTAAGATAGAAACTTTGGGGTCTGGAGCAGTAGCTCAGTGGTTATGGTGCTTGCCTGGCATGCACAAGGACGAAAGATTAAACTCCAGCACCACGTACACAGTGAAGTTGCTGGAGCAGCAAAAGCCACTTGAAAAACTAAAGTTGATTCTTTTTTTTCTCTCTCTCTCACTGTCCTCCTCTCTCTTAAAAAAAAAAACAAAAGAAAAAAACTTTAATGACAGTTATAATGGATATGATTGTTGAGATCCAATGAAGTCT
This sequence comes from Aplodontia rufa, assembly GCA_004027875.1. NCBI lineage: Eukaryota > Metazoa > Chordata > Mammalia > Rodentia > Aplodontiidae > Aplodontia > Aplodontia rufa. The sequence continues at coordinate 42,308 of PVKS010014439.1, read as the reverse complement.
CTCCAATTCAGTTTAAAGTTCTAGCTTTTAATAATAATAATTTATAATAGTTACCTTTCTGATTTATAGGGTATCCAAGGAAATCAGGTTCTAGTCCTAACTCTACCACTAACTGTTGTTGATTGAGCATGTTACTTTACAGATGAAGAACCTTGAAACTTAGCAAAAGATAAAATGTAAGCTTTAAACAAAATGATTTTTAAGGCCTCCTGTAAAAATAAAATTCTAGTGTGTGCTTTTTAGTACTTTATAAGACTTGTACCTCTGTAGGAATCCTTAGTTTCTCATAAAATTAAATCTGTCCTTCAATTACCTCTTTTTAAAATGTTATTTTTCAATAGATTACAAGTTATTTATGCATAGATTTTGTTTTTCCATTCAAACCAGAAGCTGAATTTGTTTAATCATTTCTAATTCTGAATGTGTGATCTTCATATCACTATCTAGATTATACATATCATATTAAACAGTTGTTCAGAAATAAAATAGTGTTAGAGCTAATCACTCCTGTTTGTGTCTCCCCTGTGCAGAGCCCTGTATCTTCCACTCCTCTTGTCTTTTTTTTTTTTTTTTTTTAAGAGAGAGAGGGAGAGTGAGAAAAAGAGAATGAACTCCATCTAGTCCTTCTTCTGACCTTTGTTTCTTGGACACTCAGTTGTGTATGTGATGCTGGGGTTTGAACCCAGGCCCTTGCACATGCCAGGCAAACACTCCAACCGCTAAACCACTGCTCCAGCCCCACTGAATACATGTTAGAAAATAGAACACTGGACATTTGAAATTGCTTTGCAAGTGACCCAATTTTAATTTTACTATTAATATTGAACAATTAAATTATAAAATGGCCATATCAAATGTATTGATAATTGGCATTCCTAGGATAATGAACTTTTTAAATTTCACTAACAAAGAGATTTAAATAAAACATCTAAGATACTTCATAATGTTTGTTGTTTTAACTACCAGAAAGTGAGTATTGTAGAAAATACAAAGTATAAAGAAATTTAAAATCTTTTTTGATCTTTTCTGGGGATCATACTTTATTGGGGATTATACTTTACTGACTACATTTCCCATGGAAATTAATAATTAAATGCTTTGAGGGGACCCTAGGATGTTACCAGTCTCAAGGTATTCATTTCCAAATTCTGATTCCCAAGATAATTTATTACCATTTTCAAATCTAATAGCAGGATAAAATTATTTTCTGTTCTCAACTTATATAGTAGATTATGTGTAAGGTCATTTATGCATAAGGATTTAGTCTGTTGACTAGCTTGTATCTAGTTAGTAATACAAAGATGGGTTTATATAGTCCTACTCAGCATATAATCCAAGAATAATTAAACATTTAAGTTATTCAGATAACCTTTGCTTAAATGAGCATGCTTTATGTACAGAAATTCCTCTACATAGAACAAGAAAGGCTGTTTTGGGTGTTCAAAAGGTCACTAACAGTTATCATTAATCTTATATATTGCTGGTAGGGAGAGCTGTTGCACTGTAATTCTAATGGATGACTTTGGTTCATATTTAGGAAAATCTGTAAGTTGAGAGTTCCTGAGTTTTAACCTCCATTGAAGAATTAGTGTGATGAAAAATCCCAATCTTGTTTTACAGATTACATCCTTTAATTATAGCCTATCTCTTACTGATTTGAAAATTAACTCCATATTTCATCCTTTGCCTCTTATCTAGTGATTTCCTAGTACCGGACTACTTAAACCAAGAGCAAGAAGAGACCCTTGTTCAGTATGATCTTGGAGAACACGGTTTTGAAAGCAACTCCTCTGTTCAAATGCCTGTAATTTCACAGGTCTCCTCGACCCAGAATTGTGAAAGCACTTTTCCCTTGGGGTCTATTGGTGGGCTGGCAGAAAAGGAAGAAGAAGTGCCAGAGCAGCCAAAGACCAGTGCTTGTACTGAGGCTACCAGAGATGACCCCCCAAAATCAGAGCTGTCTTCTATAACTATTGAATAATTTTGTGATTTGGCTTCATTTTTTGTTTTTGGAAAGTGCCTGTGCTTGGTCTTGTACATTTAAAGTTAATTTAATTTTTTAAACAAGAAAGGGTTTGGGAAAGAATTTCCCTGTTCACTTTGTAAGCCCTGCAACTAATGTTTTATTTTTCATAACAGAAATTGCTTCTGTAAGTACACAGCAACATTATGTTGAAACAGAATAGGAACTGTGAGACTTTAAGGAGAACCAGTTGGCTTAAAATATATACCAGTTTTTCCTTCCATTGTTAAAAGTAGGCTAACAACAGATCATTAAGTAAAGAAGATAATCAGATTTCTGTTGACCTTCCTGAGATGAAAGGGTACTTGAGAAACAAATCACTAAACAGAATTAGACAAATGGCTCAAGTAGAAGTTTACTCCCATACACGGGATGTTGTAAAGCCTATTGTTTTGGAAGTATTTATGGTAAGCTTTCTTGAAAATTATTAAGGTAAATACTTTTGAAATCTAGCATACTCTTTTTAAAGCTTTGTTATTTCTATTATGATTTTTCATGGTGAAAATTTGGTATTGGGTAGGCATTCTCTGTACCTTTATTATAGTACTACTCCAAAGGTAAAGAACCATGATTGAGAAAAGTCAGGCTATCAGGAATATAGAATGAAGCATGTAAATCCCCGCTTCATAGGAACTATTTTAATACTGCTTTTCTAACTGAAATTGATGTTTACCTGGTTTTTGAATGTTAATGCCTGGCTAACAAAGTCATTGCCCCAATCAGTTTTCCCTTTGTCCCTTCAACAGTTCTTTATCTTGCATATACTGGTATGCTACCATATAAAGGAGAAATATTGGAGATATTCTATGTTTTATATATAGGTATATGTATTGGTGGGGATGTTTTTACTGTGCTGTTTTTGACAAAATAAAGAATTCTGTGTTGAGGCTACGTTTTTAACCCAACTAAGAGTGTTTACAAAACCCATACAACAGTGATATATCATCTTCCTTATTCCAAAATATTTTTAGACATTGCCACGTTTATTAAAAGCAATTGACCATAGTTTTTACACAATGCAAGCAATAATGTAAAAGATAAAAACAGACTATAAAATGATCACCTATAATTCATAAATCTGGGGAGGAGATAGAAAACTAACAAAAAACTAAAAACCTTAAATAAAAATCACCTTTTTGCTGCTAAAAAATGAAGTTTATATGATGCTGTCGGCTGAGGTGTACTTTTCATCTGGTGCCATTAAAGCATCTCTGACTTTGATATGAAATATTCATGGGTCCATGCATAACGAACTTTTGTGTAACTTGTTTTCCATATCTAAAATGCCCAAGGTTTAATAATTATGAAAGCACCTGATTTGATTAGAAAAGAGAAAGCCAGGCGCCATGGTGTGCACCTGTAATCCCAACCACTCAGGAGGCTGAGACAGGAGGATTCCAAGTTCAGAGCCAGCCTCAGCAATTTAGTGAGGTCCTAAGCAACCTAGCAAGACCCTTTCTCAAAAAGGGATGAGGATATGCCTCAAGGGCTAATGAGTACCCTGGGTTCAGTCCTCAGTATCCAAAAAAAAAAAGAAAAGAGAAATTACAGTCAGTTCTTCAAATACAAGATATGGATTTTATTTCAGGTACTGGACTTTTACTAAATATACTTTTTAAAATTATAGTGATACAATTGTCATTTTAAAATTAGCTAATCTGTCATTCTTCCCCACATCCCACACACAAATGTAAAGAATGGAAAAATAAACTGAGTAGAATTATTTTAGGTTAACATTCTGTCTCTGCCCATGTTCTGTTGTCCCTATTTTCACCTTTTTGTTTGTTTTTGTTTGGTACTGGTCATTGAATCCAGGACCTTGCACATGCTAAGCACACGCTTTACCAGTGAGCTACACCCTCCAGCCCTTATTTCCAATTCTTTACCTTACTCATGAACCTGGGTTTTTATCATTGGCACCCAAACACAGGTGCCTGAAAACCAGCACAAACGGGTTATGATGGGCTTCCACCATTTATGTTTCTCTACTGATAGGGTTGAATTACTTTTTGCAGCCATCTGATAACTTTTATGGTAGTGCTGTGTCTCATCTAGAAAGGTCAGGAGTTTGTAATGTCATGTACAGTCTTTGAAAACTGTTAGGCCTACTACCAATAAATAAATGTTAAAATTAATCTCAAAATCCTATATTAAGATAATAATAGGTAAAATCATGACCAGAAATCATCATTGCCCTTTATTCCATGTGTAATTAAAAAAAAAAAAAAAAACGGGAGAAAAAGGAGGGAAAGAATAAAGAAATCTGTAGATTTATTGATTCAGAGTATTGTAACACATCACTTATCCTGAGAATTCTACATAAAGAGAGCCCTGTGCAAACTGGCAGCTCCAAGGCATTCTGACTGTGCTCACAGTGAAGGAATCCTTACTCATCACTGGGAATTCTTTCCCAGCTGGAAATTTTAAATTTTCATTGGTAATTACAAATTGCATATTATTTCCAATTTTATTGAAATTTGAATATACTGTGAGAAAACATCTGGTTAGTTGTCTACCACCCAAATCTTTTCAATACAGATAATTGCTCATTCTTTAACATAAAATGATATGAAGGCTTTTTTCTATTTCAGTGAGGCTCTACATTTTTCTTGATACGTGGTTTAAAGATGTTTCATTTATGAATCTGTTTTAGGAAATAAAGCTTCAAAGCATAATTGTATATGTAGTAGTGTTTAGATTAATTTAAAATTAATTTTAAAAGAGGAATTCATGGATGTACGATTTTTAACAGAGCTTATGGAAACCACTGCAAAGAGATGAAAGCCAGTTAACTAAACATAATGATGTTTCAGTTTATAATATTTGAGCATAGATATCTTTCTCAAGGCTGAAGAGCATAACTTTGTGATATTTAAGGGCTTAAATTTTAGAATACAAGAAAAATTGCCTTTTTAAAACCAAGTATTTTATACAAGATAAGCTTTTATTTTCAGTTTTTTAACTACCAAATAGGTGTGACGTACTTTAGAAGTAAAAAGTGTTTACCCATGATAAAGAATATTATATCTCTTACATTGATTATTTTCATTTTTTAGGGTATATTCTAATAGTTGAATCATTCAGCATGTCAGCCATTCTACTAATCCAGAAAGAACTGATACTGGGTTTTTGAGTTTTGTTTGTTTGGCGAGTTTTTTTTTTTTTTGTCTTGGGTATTTGTTTATTTGTGTTTTTAAATTTTCTATAGATGGATGCAGATGTAGAGGTTATTATCTACAAGTTTTACGTGACTTTTTCTTAATAGAATTTAAAACAATCTTAATTTTATTTCAAATAATCACACATTTAGTTACTTTGGCAATTTTCTTAAAGTTTGCAGTTTCAGTGAGACAAAATATACTAAAATGCTTAACCTCATTCATTCTTATATTTGAAAATTTCAACAACCATTCTGGCTTAATAGTAATTCGCTTACATGTTATGATACATGCTCTTGGTTTTAAAAACAAACCAAAAAAAAAGTTAAATTTAAGAAAAGAATTTGAGATTGTAAAATTCACATTTGGAATAAATAAGCCCCAATTTGCTAAAAGGAAATAAATTTGATTCTTGCTATAAATTATTGTTATAAGATGCTTTGTTTATAATATATGTAGATTTTAAAAGTTATAGAGAGGAGACTATAGAAACTAGATTTTTCTGAAGCAGTACAAAATTGAGGGATTTAGGGATGCTTTATTGTGGTAAATGTGTCTGAGGAATATTTATAGATAAGCATACTCTCACGGACTTTTAAGCTGAGATTGTCAGAATTTAAGTTGTTTCTTATTTTGTTTATACCCATTTTTATGTAACTGTCACCATCCATTTTGCTTGATAAAATATGGTAATATAGGGTATTTTGTTTGAAAAGTCCTCAGCAAGACAACCAAAAACAATAATGATTCAGATTAAACAAGTGAAATTGAACAAATCATTAGATTTGGCTAAGATGCTCTATGGATATTTGACTTTTTACATTATAGATATGAGATTCTTATTGTATATATGGGGAATTAAACCCTCTGTCAGGTGGGGAGTGAAGACAGCTACCATCAAGAGTCATGGTCTTATTTCTATCATAAAAAATTAGTTCTGTATTTTTAAAAACAGTCTCTGCAGTGATTTCAGGTAATGTTATTGGAATCTGTGTTTGGCAGTATCTAAAAGTAAGACTGCCTTAAGGTGTTTGTGCCACTTTTGTTAAGCTCCCTCTGTAAAGGACCCAGACCAGTTACAACTAATACCAAGGTTCCTGTGTACATAATAGTTTACAAAGAACTTAAGAGTTCAAACCATGGATTGAAAACAAAAACTTTTTTAAAAAATTAGTATTTTTTATTTTAGTTTGAAGTGCCTGGTTTATAAAATCAAGTTCTTTATTTCCTTTCTCTTTTAAATCATAGTATTTAAAAGTTTGCTGATCAGGCTTAAAGTCCTAGGCTCAGCTGTGGTGATATATTGATACAGTTACTACTTAATCATTTGAGGAGCTAGTGTCATGACTTATTAAATTGTCCTTGTTTTCCCAAATGCCAGCCTGGCATACCCAGATTTTATTCAGTTAAACATGTTGAAAATTCATCATGTAAATGAATGTTCAGGTTACAAAAGTCCATCACCTGCTGATAAAGGACAAATCTTCCCTGCTCTAAGAGAAGCCTGTCATCTCTGACTACACGTCGAGTCCTTGGTATTAGCGGAGGCTGTGTTCACTTCAAGATCAGAAGCCTTTCGAGCAGTTCTCGGAAACACCTGTTTTCCATAGAACCTTTCCTGTGATTAGGTTATGAGCAAGTTCTCTGGGAGATTTCTTTTTGGTTTCAAGTACCAATTTTCAAATTATAGATGCTATGTGAAGTCTCTCATACTGAGAGTAGTCCATTAAATTTTTGAAAGTTGCACTGCTTTTCATCTTTCAGGTACCTGAAATGAATGACATCAGGTATTTGGAAGGAGTAAGATCATTAACTTTATTCATTATCTTGTACAAAGTGATGGCTTCTAACACTTCTATTTCGAGGTATTTTTTAGGGGGGAAGAAACCCTGATAGAATAAAATTTGGTTTTGATTCAAGTTCCAAATAATATATTTAATTTTTCTGTTGTTACTGGTGCTTGCTTTTGCACCGGATAGAGATTGCCTGCCTCTTTGTAGGGCACCCTTGTGGCACCTTATGTCCAACTTGAAGGATAGTATGTAGCTTCTTTATGCCTCTACTATCTTTTCAAAAGCCATTTTATAAAAATCCTAGGTAGCCTATTTTAATATTTAAATATATATATATTTGTGAAAGATACTTTTAGAACAGACTTTTTTTTTTTTACTTTAAAATTCCTGTGTCCCCATTTTTAAAAATAAATTTAAGCTTTTCCAGCATTAGGAAGTGTCTTTTTCCAGAGCAGCATAATTAGAAAGATTAAGATAATAGACACAGAATTCAGTGATAAAAGAAATTGATGTCTGGTTAAGGGGGACAGATTTGAAGGGGAAGAAATTGTTTTGATGTAACAAGTGAACTTTTAAGTAAAATTATGTTTTTGTTTGATTTCATGCTTGCTGCTATAGTAGCTCAATATGTTACAGGGCTAACACATAAACCTGGCTCCATTTAGAAAGTGGAGTCCTTTCTAGTGCAAGCAGCCTAGGAGGAGACTGTACCATGGTCTTCCAGAGGGTGACTGATTGCTCTGTGACTGATGCATGCTTTAATATTTGTCTGTAACCCGGCAGCAAGGAAGTCTTGGGGGAACTTTTACCCTGCTGTCTATAACATGATTCTTTTGCAGCACTGGCATCTTGTGAAACCCTCAAGGAAGGGTAATGCTGGGGGGAAAATGTGAATTAATTACACAGATGGGTCTCTTTATGTCCTGTACTCCTCTCCTAGAACCAGTACAACTGGTTCAACTGTGCCAGTCTTTGATTCACCAGCTTTGTCATCTCATACAAGTATGGCTTTACTTGGTGACAGTGGCCATATCTAAGTTACTTGGCATGTTTGACTTTTGACAATAACAAAAAATGGTTTTGGATTTTGTTTCATTTCCTAAAAATGTATACAATGTCAGAATTTCACATTTTATATACTAGTATCTGGCTATTAGTATTTTACAGGAACCATAGTTCTTGGTGACTACATATATATACATATATATATTTTTGTGACTTTTTTGTAAACTTAAGTGCCGTTTCGATGTTACAATCATTTTTAGAGTTATTGTAATCAATGTGAATATCATGTTTTTTCAAATCTGTTCTGAGCCTATATAGTGTTTGCTTTGTGAACATACGTGCATTGTATATATTCTGTATAGTTACATTGTACTGAAATATTAGCTTGTTTGATATAAGGAAAGTATGTATTGAGTACCTTTTTGCTAGCCTGATTAATCTTTCTTAAAAAGGTTTAAACTTTTAAAAAAAATCCTCAAACTGGCCTTTATTACATGATCACAAACAAAGTTGCAGTTAGGAAGGATGGACAGAAGGGGAAAAACTAGTTTTGAGTGTTTGGGTAGAAACTTGAGGCTAAGATTCGGTTTTGTTTTGTTTTTTCCTCATTAAAATATCTTACTAATGTTTTATGGAATAAGACTTCCTGCTGTGTTGTTTATTATTGGCTGGAAGAAAGAATTGGCAATCTTGGTTGAGGTCAAGTGGATGAGGGAAGTCAACCAAATTTCACTACTTATTATCCACAGAGTGCCAGGTGTGGTGGCACATACATGCCTGTAATCCCAGCAAGTTGGGAGCCTGAGACAGAATCAGTAACTTAGTGAGGACCTATGCTTAGCGGGACCCTGTCTCAAAATAAAATTTGAAAAGGGCTGGGGGTGTGGCTCAGTGGTTAAATGCCCCTGGGTTCAAACCCTGGTACAAAAAAAAAAAAAAAAAAAATCCTGTGAGTGTATGCAGACGAGCAAATATTGTATTAGCACATGTCAGTTTCCTGGTCAAGCAAGAAAAGAGCTATAAATGTAGCTCTATAAAGGCATCTGATTAGAGGAAGTCATCAAGTACTTGAGCTTTGAACCATCTTCTTGTGTAAAGCTATTTAATGAGTAGTGGGTTACCTCTTTAGAAGTTGCTCTGAATTTTTCTGAAATCATTTTATACTTAATGACTAGAAACCTGTTGTTGACCATTTCAATGATAAGTTACAACCAGGAAGTAAAACTAGGTACCTAGTGGGGTAAGGAGCCTATGAACCAAAAGCAAGGGCTTTCTGACTGGATTTATCTTGATGCAGATTTTTACCAAACTGACAATAACAAGCAAAGAATTTTTTGTTCGTTTTTGAGGTGGTGGGGATGGAACCTGTGTCCTTAGATATGCATAGCAGATGCTCTGGCACCTCAAGCAACCTGGAACATTTTAGTTCAGTAACGAAAAGGCACACACTCCAGGAAACAGCAGTACCTAAAAGAAAGGGGAGGGATTAGAGTAGTGTAATATGCTAAATAACACAGCATCCTGAAGGGGAGGAAGGGAAGAAAATGTTATAAACTAGACTGGGACCAGATCAGAGGAGCCCTGAAGATTTGGAACCATGTTCATTAGGAAATCACAAATTTCCAGGCAGAGAAGCAACATGATCAGAGCTCTCTTTAGCAAGATTAAGCACAAGTATAAAGAAGATTAAATGGAATACAAACAGTTAATTGAGTTCACTAAGGAATTATATCAACATCAGGTAAGAATCAAAAAGAAGAGCGAGGCTGGAGAAGAGGGATGTGTGTTGGAGACATCAGGGCTGAAATGAGGAACGACCAGCTGTAGGAAGGTTTTGATGTAACTGGGAGCCCAAGTCTCAAAACAGTGAACCTGCTTGGACCATTATTCTTGGAACAGAATACCTGCTGTGTTCTAAACTCTGTCCATGCTACACGTATACCTCTTCAAATGCTCAGGCAAGCTGTCTTTGTTTTTTTGTTGTTGTTTGTTTTAGAGAGGGATGGTGAGAGAGAGAGAAACTTTATTTAGTTTTTCACATGGCTTTAGTTGCTCCAACACTTAGTTGTGTACGTGGTGCTGGGGTTTGAACCCAGGTCTTTGTGCTTGCCAGGCAAGCACCGAAACCGCTGAGCCACTGCTCCAGCCCCCTGTCTTTGTTTTTGAAGGGAAATTCTGCTCAAGAATAAATGAATTAGGGGCTGGAGCGGTGTCTCAGAGGTTTCGGCGCTTGCCTGGCAAGCACAAGGACCCAGGTTCAAACCTCAGCACCATGTACACAACCTAGTGTTATGTTAGAGCAACTAAGGCCATGTGAAAAACTAAAGTTGTTTCTCTCTTTCTCTGTCTCTCTCACTGTCCCTCTCTCTTAAAAAAAAAAAAAAAAAAAGAATAAATGAATTAGGCAAAATTCCGAGCCAGTTCCAGAGGTGAGCAACAGGGCTGGAGTGTACTCAGTGGTAGATGCATTCTTAGCATGCATGAGGTCCCAGGTTCCCTCCCTAGCCACCAAAAACAAAACAAAAAATGTTGCACTTCAGACTTACGACGGTGAATTTTCGCTAGGAATGGTCATGCAAATTAAGCTTTTTAACTGGTTACTTATTACCTTTCTAGCACAATTCAGTTTCTACTAACCAGGTCAGTGGGCTTGAAAATTGTGCCCTCTTCTATTCTGCTTTACAATTCCTCTTCCTTTCCTTCAATAAACACTGAGTGAAAGCTGCACCAGGCACTGTGACTAGAACAACAGATTTGTCCTTGTGGAGTTGACGTTCTGTTCGTGGGTGAATGACTGCAATAAACAATTTAAGGTGTGTTAGGTAGTAATGCTAAGGGGAAGGGCAGGGAAACGCTTTGGTGGGCAGGTGCGCAGTTTAGGCAGGGTGGCCAAGAGAGGAAGTGACAGCTGAGTAAAGGTCCACAAGAGGAAGTGAGGCCAAGAGTACTGTAGGCAGAGGGGATAGATAGAGTGCCACCCCACAGCAGGGAGTGCACAGGAGGGGGCAGGAAGGCAGATTCCCACCCAGGTGTGAAGATACCAAAATGGAGCCAAGAAAAGACCAGGGAAGTGTTTCCAGGCACAAAGGGTGACATTTGGGGGATGGGGAAAGGGGGAATCAATTTTACTTTTTCATCTTTGTTTCTCCGACACTTGGTCGTGTATGTGATGCTGGGGTTTGAACCTGGGTCCTCAGGTATACCAGGCAAACGCTCCAACCGCTGAGCCACTGCTCCAGCCCCACAATAGGTGTCATTTCCTGGACACATTCAAAGAAAGTCTCTTTCAAACCCAACACAGGCCAAAAAGCAAGTGAGTTTTAAGCCAGGAGCTAACAGCAGTTGTAGGGTTTTTGTTTATGTTGTTTTTAAGAGCTGAACTCATTCTTCATATCAGATTTTTGGCTTCTGTAAGAATTTAAAGTGCCATTAAAAGATCTGTGCATGTCAAATACCCAGACAAATCCCTTCCCTTCTATCTAGGGCTGGCTGAACACTCATCTGTGTCCCTTGGCCCCAAATGCAGGCTCGCACAGATGTGCTTGCATCCAGCCAATGAGAATGCAGTGGCTTCAGAAGGCACTTCTCTTCCCCCAAGAACTTCCTGCCCTGGAGAAGGTTTAGGAAGGGGATGGGATCTAACCAGGAGGCAATGTGCATGTGCATGAAAAAAGCTCTGATTTATCTACCAGTACCTAAAATATGCTGAGGTCCACAATGTTCCACATACATCATGTGTGACGCCTGTGAGAATTCCAACCCACAGTATAGATACAGACTGTCTCCTACATGGCAGGGATTTCTCTGTGGTCTCTACATGTACACATAGAATGTAGCACTCCTCTCCATAGAGGGAAAGCTGGGGTGGGGGGCTCCCTTGTTAGCCCCAGTTCTCCCCATAACCTTGGAGTGCTTACTGTAACCATTAGTTAATGCCCACCCAAGAGCCCACTCCCATTACTGCCACCAGACCCTGGTAAAATTATATGGCTCTGAGCCTACACACCTGACACCTATGGGACCCAAAGGTTTTTCCTTTTTTTTTTTTTTTTTTTTTTTTTT
>PVKS010014439.1:0-30167 GCA_004027875.1 Aplodontia rufa | reverse complement strand
TGCGTTAAATGGAGGAATGACATCTGCTTCTGAGATGGTTCCCCCATATTCCCACTCTCCAGTCTCCTAGGAGTTCTTCATACACCCTCCCCCCTCCCCATCGCCCTCCCTATACCTCCAAGTATCCTAGGGAGCCATCCCCTTATTGCGTTGAGAATCATACAATTTGAAGTTATTGTTAGGTTAGCCGTCTAACCTACTGCTTCCCCATGTATTCTACCCAAAGGTTTTTCAAGTCCAAGTAAAACCTGCGCTCCCCAGTGAGCCTGATATTCCCGTTTCAGAGCCAGACATTCTAGCCCCTTGCCTCTTTACCGGCAGCAGGTTTGGGAGGATTTCCCCCAATTTGTTGATTCTCTCTGCACTGGACCTTTTAACACAGTCATGGTTTATCCTCTTATGTGTGTCAGTGGGGTTTCCAGTTCTTCTCCCACCGGCAGTATTGTTGGAGGGGAGCGAAGTGAACAGCCAAGGGCATAGGAGATTCTGGGTAGCTTAGTTTTGCTGGCAACCTCTCCCTGTATCCCCAACCCCATGCCGCCTGGGAGCCAGCTGCCAACAGCAGCTCTTGGCATCTGAATTCCTGAGTATGGAGCATGGTCCTTTCTCACTGTTTCTCCCAGGAGGCCACTTCTAAGCATGTTAAAGTTATCTAACCTGTGTTCAATGTGGACACCAAGGTTTGGCCCATGCTTTCCAGAAATTATCTGCAATGCAGATCCCTGAATAACTGTCATACAAAACAGAAGAGGTTCACTAATCCCAAGGAGAAGGCAAAGTATTTGGGAAGGTCAAGAGGAGAGAGAATTCAGACTCCATCTGAGGTGTGAATGTAGGATGAAGGAACTTGTAGCAAACATGCTTACCCTTCCAAAGCCAAACCACATCTGGGTGATTTATGAAATGATGAACAAATGAAGAGATGGGAATATAAAGCTACTGGAAATGGGTCCACAATCACAAATGTCTGGCAATTAGATTACAGTTCTTTTTTTTTTTTTTTTTTCTTAAGCCCAAGTATAACTGGATGTGGTGGTGTATCCCTAAAGTCCCAGCTACTTGGGAGGTGAAGGCTGGAAGATCCTTGAGCCCAGGAGCTCAAGGACAGCCTGGGCAAGAGGTAGACTATATCTCAAAAACAAAAACAAAAAACTTAAGTACAATATGAACCTTTCATTTCCTTCATAAGCTGTCTACAGAGCAATCAAGCTAATCACAGCCCTTAGGTATTCTTTGGGACTTTGATACCAAGAGTGATCCCAAGAAGCACTTGGCAGGACTCCAGCAATCTCACAGCCCCAAAGCATCAAAACGCTAGTGTCTGATTTGAGTGAGCATGGTTGAAATGCTAGAAAAGAGGCTGGGGGTGTAGCTCCCCAGCTATGGGAGCAAGTGGTAAATTACCTTTTTTAAAAAAAGAAAGGTACAGAGAGAAAGAGAATTTTATTTAGTTGTTCACATGGCTTTTGTTGCTCAGACACTCCATTGTGTACATGGTCCTGGAGTTTGAACTCCCATACTTGAGCATGCCAGGCAAGCGCAGAAACCGCTGAGCCACCGCTCCAGCCCCGGTAAATTACTTTCTTAGCCATGTGCAAAGCCCTGGGTTCAACCTCCAGAATGATTAAAAAAAAAAAAAAAACTAGAAAAGAAAGCCAAAAGGGTTTATGTTATTTAACCTTCAAGAAGAAAAGCTAAGGGGCTGGGGCTTGCCTGACATGCGCGAGTACGCGAGTTCAAACCCCAGCACAACGTTCACAAAGAAGTCTTAGAGTAACGAAAGCCACATTTAAAAAAACTAAATAAAATTGATATTCCCTCTCCCTCCCTCCCCCCTTCCTCTCTCTTTAAAAACAAAGAAAGAAACTTCAGCGATGTGACTGTTTCAGATACATTAAATAGGATGAAATCAGAGCTTGGGTAAGGGTTTTCTGAGGAGCATCTTGGAGTCCTCTGTAGCCGTGAGAGGGGGGAAAACAGTAAGCAGAATTCTTGGTTCCCCATGGCAGTGACAATGATCCCAGCTTCCTTTGTCCTTTGGCCTCCCATAAACTTACTCTAGCCTTGGAATCTGCCAAGGAAGCCAGCGTGTTCCAACCATCACTATCTTCAAGGTCCCATTAGGGAGGCTGTCTCCACATGGACAGGGTTAACCATACAGTTCATGAGCTCAGGGAACACTTGTTGCGGCACTCAAGAGTCTGCCAGTCTTTGAAAGCACTGTGAATGTTCCCACTGTGTGCACAAGTAACAGGCGGTTGGTGCCACTGCCTTTGGACTGCTCACATGAAAGGTTAGGGCAGAGGGAAATTCTGCAGAGCCTGCAATGGTAAAGCCACCTTCACAATGGCATGCAAACCTGATGCTTCCACTTATGGGAGAACAGGTGCCCAACTTCTACATTTGGCCAAGATGGACCATAAATGGTGTGGGCAGGGGCTGGTGGAGATGGGCTGCCCAAAATTTAGTGCTGGACCTTACCTCTATTCCACTACACTGTTCTAGCCATTGACTGCACGGAAATGTAGTGTGTGAGCGCCCCCTACTGCTCTCACCTGGAATGAACTGCAGGGCAGGGGCTTCTAAGTCAAAATGATCTTTCCTTACCTTAACCCAAACTTACAAAATATTTAGAATCAAAAGACTTTTGTTTAAGTACCCAATTAAACAGTCCACATAGTTAACCACTTTGTCTTTCAAAAGTATTTAAACCAGGCTGGGTGTGGTGGTGCACACCTATAATCCCAGTGGTTTGGGAAGCTGAGGCAGGAGGATGTAGGTTCAAAGCCAGCCTCAGCAGCTTAGTGGGGCCCTGTCTCAAAATATAAAAAGGGATTGGGATGTGCCTAAGTGGTTAAGCACCTCTGGGTTCAATCCATAGGTGTATCCAGAAAGAAAAAAAAAGGCTTTATAGTAGAACAAAATGGAATCTTTTAAGTTCTGCTTCTCATTCCATTCCCCAGAGTACAGAAAAATCCTGTCTCTGGTGATTCAGATATATTTTTGTCCCTCTACAAAGGTTCAATATGTGGTTCTTTCTTAGCATGGATAAATCTGAGCAATGGAGGTTGCCCTGGGCTCAACTCCACCCCAACCCAACCTCAGCAGGATTGGTCCTTCTTTTCCTCTTTTGGCTCCGGGCCAAGGTCCCCCAACACTTTTGGCCTCAGTTCCCTTTGTTCACTCTTCCCCCAAAGCCAAGCAGCATTCAGCAGAAATGAAAGGCTCTGGGGAGGAAGATGAGGGGCAGAGACTGGCCGTTCTAAATCAGAGTACACAGTGTTCTGCCGCCCAAGGCCAAGACCTCAAGGAAACATTTCTCCCCCCAGTCCACACTGCCCCAGGCGGAGGAGTAAGAGAAAGCAGATGGTCTGGCCCCTGAGAAAGGGAAATGCCCAGGGCCTGCTGGGGAAATGAGAATGGGAAAGATTTGGAATTGCTGAAGGAGCCATTTCAGAGCCCAGCTGGTGAAAGTTCCTTTTGGCCTTTTCCACGCGTGCTTCAGCCAGTGGATTTATTACCTGGCTAGAGAGCTGGTTCAGCATCTCCGAGCTCCAGGTGGAGAGGGCCCACGCTCTTGAGGGAGTACAAACTTCATCTGGGAGCAGCCGGCTGTGGTGCCTCCTTCCCCTTCCCTTCCTGCTGAACCTTGAGTACGGTCCTTGCAGGACAGTGCAGGGCCTGTTTCCTCTGGTATCAATGCGAACAGTCCACCTACTTTAGGACCCATCCGCGTCACCACCTTGGTGAGGATGAAGCGGTGCGAAGGAGACCATGCGCTGGATATTACAGCCACTTACCAGCTACTGTCGAGCAGTTGATCTCCCGCTCCTACCCAGCACTAACAGCCAGTGAGGGAGAGACAGTTTAATTCCATTCGGCCAGGGCAGGGGTACAAAGATGGGGTGGAGGCACATTGAGTTCCTGTCTCTGCTCTCACCACTTTAAGGAAGGGATGCAAAATCCTCGCTGGGGGGTGGCCTAGGTAACCTTGAATTTGAGGCTCTTTCTCATGAGGCTGGATGGTGGTATCCTTCCAGTTCTAAAAGGATGCCCCTGGAGGAGCAGCTGCTGTCCTGGGAAACAGTTCCACTGAGCAGTGAAGACTCGGGAAAGTCCTTGCACACACTGGAAAAGGCCCAGGTGGCCCTGCAACTCAGTCCCAGTTGGTCAGCAGATCCTGTGACCGTCCATGTGCTAGAAATGCTCTCTCTCTCCCTTGGCTCCGGGCAAGCTCAGGACCCTGCCTCCGCTGACTGTCCATATCAGATCCTAACTCGCATCCTTCATCAAAAATCCAGTCCAGGGGTTGGGGATTTAGCTCAGTGGCAGAGCACATGAGCGCAAGGCCCTGAGTTCAGTCCTCAGCCCTAAAAAAAAAATCCATAGTCCAGGTGCTGGACCGGGTAGTTCAGCAGGTGGAGCATTTTCCTGGCTCGCGTAGGGACCCAGGTTTAAATCCCAGCACTACATACACAAGTAAGTATCTGAGAAACAAAGGCCAGATGAAAAACTAAATAAAGTTGATTCTTTCTCTCTCTCTCCCTCTCTCTCTTAAAAAAAAAATACATGTTTAAAAAAAAAAGAATCCATAGTCCCAATCACAGGTAGCACCAAGCTGTTGAATTAATAAATAGCCTCCCCATTCATACAAATACCTCATTATCCATTTTTTTGCAAGGGAGTGGTACATTTCAAACATTACTTCACCTTTTTTCCTTGAACATTTCTATACATTCGGTATATTTCTACTCAAACGGTACCTGACTATGAACTTCAAACAAGGGTAGATAGCCTGGTACTTCGGAACTGTCCTCTGAATGCACTTCTGTGTGGAGAGAGATCTCCACCCTCCCCTAGGAACCTGCTCCCTCTCCTCCCCTCACCCCTGCACTCCATGTTCTTGCAGCTCTGTGGAAAAAGAGTTTCTCCGAGGATGGAAGAATTTCCCTATTGAGTTAAACAAGACCATATGAAGTTCCAGAGGTCTGGCACAGTGACTGAGCTATTCTTGATCACAGGGGCGTGGGCAGGGGAAATAGTGATAACCTCCAAGGTGAAGGCAGTTTGTAGGGAGGGAAAGGAGCACGCGCCAAGGGGAAGGGAAAGTTGAGTTCACATCCCAGGAAAACACACACATCCCTGCTGCTGGAAGATGCTGAGACAACGGAACAAACAGACAATGGGACTGATTCCACCCACGCCTGGAAACCGGCTTTTTAGGAAACAGCGGGAGGTGAGTGGAAAGGATAGAATGAACATATGGCCTCCAGGAGAGGCCAGGGTCCTGAGCTCGCCCAGAGCCAAGGGAGAGAGCTCTCATTTCTCCAGCTGCAGGATAGGGATGATGGGACTCAGGAACAGGGAAGAAAAGGAGGAAACCAGAAAGACAGTCAGGCTCCTTCAAATCCTAGGTTAGGATTTTCATTAAAATACAGGATCCTCTCTGTCAGCAGATCAGACCACAAAAGTGATTAGTGTGCTTGAGGGTGACCCGGATGCAGGTCACCTTGTGTGCAGCTGGGTCCTGAGCCTACTCACTGCAGCTGTCCCAGACAGCCCTCCACTCCATCTCCACCACAAGCATACAGGAGCTCATCCCAGAGTAGATCCAGGCTGGTCCCCCGTGGAGGGAGCCCGTGACACCTAGGACCCTGTTGTCCACGCTGCTCTTGCCTTCTTGTGGAAGAGCAGTTTGAACCATTTCTAGACAATCCCAAGAACCCAAACCCTGCCTTGGGGTTTGCTCTAGTTATTCCAGCGTTATTCAGAGTCTTCCCCTGCCTCCTTCCCGATTGTCACCCTAAGGAACCCCAGTCCAGTGCCCCAGCCTGATATAACCCTTCTCCCTACCTCCTTCCAACCCCATTCCTGAACAAATACAGATGGTATGGTGGCCAATGTCCACCTCCCTCCCGCTAGGTTGACACCAGGGACCCCAAAAGCAGTGACACCCTATTCTACTCAGACTGGCAAGTTCAGGACCAGCCTGGAGCAACCGGCCAGCCGAGAAATTGGGCTCTTGGAAGAAGGTCTCTGGGAGGTTTGTCAGGATTCAAAAAGGAAAGGGGAACTCATGCTTAGAGTAACAGTTGCCAGACGATGGTCCAAATGTTTCTGCTGCCCTGAGACAATAATCTCTGGAACATAGAGGGAAATTGAAGAAAATAAAGAGCGCTCCCACATTAAAGCATTTAAAAGACTGTCTTGCCTACCTCCAGGTTCCATGTTAAATTTTCCTTTCTTTGTGAAATGGTGGAAGCATGTGAATAACACATAGTATGTGGTGAGGTAGACAAATATCTACATAGACAGTATTTCACTGCAGAATTGTGGTACCCTGATTTTTCAGTCCAAAAATTGGCTTATAACCATATATATATGAACGGACAGTGAGAAAGAGAATCAATTTTTACTTAGTTTTTCAGGTGGTCTTTATTGCTCTGACACTGTGTGCCTGATGCTGGGGTTCAAGCCCCTGTCCTCGAGCATGCCAGGCAAGTGCCATTAACTACAGAGCCTCAGCTCCAGCCTCTGCTTTATAACCTTTCATTGGGTAATCACTGCATGGTATAACTGTCATCCTCTTCAAAGGTAACCAAAGCAGCTGGGCACAGTGGCACACCTGGAATCCCAGCAGCTTAGGAGGCTGAGGCAGGAGGATTGCAAGTTCAAAGCCAACCTCAGCAATTTAGTGAGACCCTGTCTCAAAATAAGAACTAAAATGGGCTAGAGATGTGACTCCACAGTAAAGTGCACATGGGTTCAAGCCCTGGGACAAAAAAAAAAAAAAAAAAGAGTAAACATTTGTCTTCTCATAGTTTGCAAGCTACAAACCTAGAATAAGTCTCAGCACACTGCACATTGTCAGCATTTTCCTGAAAGCCAACTTGTGGCTTGTTTAGAGGGCTGCAGTACTAATGGTAAACACATCTTATATGAGTAGCACTGAGGACAGCATGTCAGACAACTAAACCAATGGTAGCGATACAGACTCTTAGGACACAGATTATACTTTGTAACTCCATACTTAGTGACACTGTAATAATTTTTCTCAACTGCAATATTTCAACTATAGTGTGTATATCAGTAATAATGTGTTGCCAGGCGTGGTGGTGCAGACCTGTAATCCCAGCGACTGAGGAGCCTGAGACAGGAGTATTGTGAGTCCAAAACCAGCCTCAGTAACTTAGCAAGGTCCTAAGCAATTTAATGAGATCCTGTCTCAAAATAAAATATAAAAAGGGCTGGGGATGTGGCTCAGTGGTTAAGCACCCCTGGGTTCATTCCCAGTGCAAAAAAAAAAAAAAAATTCACATAGTGGTTACACTCCATTTTTTTGGGAAAAAAAAAGATGGCATAAAATCTGCAATGATTACGTGGTGAAATATGATAGTCCCTAAAAGTAAAGGCTCTGGGACCTGGTTACCAGCAGGTCCTAGATCCAATATTCCCTTAAATGCGGACGTTGGGCAGGTCATTCAGAGTCTTGGTTTCCATCTATAAAATGGAATTGACCATAGGACTATTTTGAGGTTTAAATAAAACACATAGCGCACTTAGAACATTTAGGGAACTGGGCATGGTGGCCCCCACCTGAAATCCCAGCTACATGGGAGGCTAAGGCAAGAGGACCACAAGTTCAAGGCTGACCCTGGCTCAAAACAAAACAAACAAACAAAAACACAACTTAAGCAACACCATTTTTCATTAAATGCTGGATTCTTCTATCATTCACAGATCCAAGAAATTCAAATGTCTAGGAATTACTGGTTGGAAGATCCAAATTCCCTTAAATGTGATGTAGGTGGGCAACACGCACACACTGACACACCCCATGACCCCAAACCTGGAAAAGGGAAAAGCAACTTTTCTTCACACAAAGGGACTTAGAATCTAAAACACTCCGATGTCCCTGGGTGCGGGATGTCCTGCCCAAGACCTTGTGGCATATTTAATCAGTTTACTGCTAGGACTGGGAGTTTGATACACACACACACACACACACACACACACACACACACACACACACCACTCCACCCCACGTGTGGATAGATATTCCCACGTGCTGCAGATGTCTCGAGCGCCTGTTGTGTCTCATGAGATCCTTGCTTCTCCCTTGCTTGCCACTTACATAGGTGACACCCGCCTTCTCACTGGTCACCTCTCTGTTCTCAACATCTTTAGAGCTTGCCTGATAATGTGCCATCCTCCGCGACCCGATGCCGGTCAGTGTGTACTGCCTGCAGACTGAAGTGGGAGTGGCACTACCAGGGCTGGAGGACTGACTAGAAAGGCGTCGCGCTGAGGGCCTCTTGGACGTTCAGCCTGAGACAGGCCCCACTTGCGCTGCACTGAAGGGTGAGTGGACAGCGGCAGACCGCGTCCTGGCGGGACAGATAACCCCGCCCCGCCGGTGAGCCGCCTTCTCCCGCCCGTCAGCGCAACATCGCCATCGTGCGGTCGGAAGCCTGAACAACAGCCTCCATGGCCCTGGGTCTCTGCAGCCCTGCAAAGGAGACCCAGGATCTGAAACCTTCCCTTTTCCATCAGGTCCATCATCATTCATCCAAATTTTACTGTGATTTCTGCAGAATCTACGTCTGGGTAGGATTCACTGTGGATGCAACATGCAGAACCCTGAGTTCAACATTTATCAAATTTGAAATAGTATTGGTTAATGGCTGAAACAATTAAGATAAAGCAGTTTAGGAGGACATCCCAGAAACAAAAAAGCTAGTCAATCAGGGACTCCACGGTGTGTGCTGAGCTGGTGGGGACCAGCTACAGCACTGAAGCTTGGGCTGCTGTGCACAGGTATACAGGGAGGCCCTTGGCCGCACCCTGCCTCCTCCTCCTCCTCACTTAGATCCAGCTATACCTGGGGGCTCCATGCCTCACCCCACAGTCACCTGTCCTCTACCCAGTTCACTCAGAGAATGGCCAGGGACATAAGACTTCAGGGCCCCTTGTTCAATAACTGTGAACAGCAACAGAGGAGCTTTAGGACAAGCACAGGACCCTTCCAGGCATGGACTCTGCAGTGCAACCACATGGCAGGCAGCCTTAGCTGCTCAGGGTGGGGTGAAGGGCTATCTCTTGCTCTCAACACCTTTACTCCAGGCTGCAATTGCAGTACGTGGGTTTAAGGATGCATTATTCATGCCATTCCTTGCACGGTGGACTTGGCTGCAATGACAGCAGACTGCACTAATTAAATTGAACTTTGAGTCATAGGCTTTGAGCTAAGAGGTTTTGAATAAAAAATGTGAACATGTGCAAAACTACATTTGCCAAAGTCCCTCCCCCGCCTTCCCCAGTGAAAGACAGGTACACACTGCTGCAGGCCCCCACAGCTGAATTCCTGGCAGCCTGGTGGCACTCCCCTTGTTGACTCTTGCTCTTTGTTGGTACCAGTAATTTCTATCTTCATTAGGAAGTTTAGCAATGAACCCTTAGTGATATGCTTGAACTCCCACTAGATGGATAAGCTAGTCTGATCTTCAGCCCGAAGTAGCCCCAGATTCAGCTCCATAATCATTTTGAAGTCTCACTCAGGACTGGCAACACCCACTGCTAAAATAGTGCTTCTCAAACTTCAGCATGCATTAGAACCTTGGTGGGCATCTCAGCAGATTGCTGTCCTCCTGCCCCCAGAATTCCTGACTCAGGACACCTGCATGAATTGTGGGAAGGTGACTTGTGATATCCCTGTGGATTCTGACACCCCAGGACCACAGGTATACAGGGAGTGAAAGCCATGATCACAGATGATAGACCCCCACCCCAGAGCTCCTGCTGAAGGTCCTAGATAGGGAGGAGGTGATCCTGAAGGACAACAGTCTGTTTTAACCCTATCCCAGGAAACAATGAGAGTGATAAATCACATTAACCTGGAACAAAGTGCTTTTGTAAAGTATTCTGAGGACACTGCCTGTGTATATGGCAGGTAATTGTCAAGATGGATGAAAGGCCATGGCCAACAGTGAGGTGTGGCACATGGGTGGCACAGGCTGGGCCAGTCTCCCTGAATCTACTGTGTGGGCAACCGTGTCTACAAACAGGCTGAACTCTGCCTGCTGAGGCTCAGACAGACTTAGGAGTCAGCCCACACAACACACCACGTGAATCCTCTCTATTGAATTCAGTCAGTCTCTGATTCAGAGAAGCTTCTGTCTCACACCATCAGAATGTGCAAAGAATCAGGGAAGAAGAGTAACATTTACAATGTGGCCCAGTCTACGCTGGAGTCATCTGGCATCATCCTTGTTCCAGAAACAATTTCTCCCATTCTCGATGGCAAAACACTCACACTACAATGAAAGAGGCACAAATCCCACCTTCTCCAAGAAGTCTTACAGAATTGCTCCAATCGGATCATCACTTTCCTCCCTTTTGTTTCCACAACTCTTTGGGATCAAAAATCATTCATTCAACAAGTAAGTATCAGCATCATCCAGGAGCTAAGCCTGAGCTAGGTGTGATGAGCAAAGTCCTCTTTGAGTGTAAGACACTGGCCCCAGGAAATCAGCCCAGGGTGAGTCCTCTTCCCCAGCCCCAGTTCATATGGTGCCTCAGATATGAAAGGTCCTCAAATGTCCCTTGGAAAGCATCCTAGATTCTCCACAAATCCTTGACACAGTCTCTCTGGGCCATCCCAAACAAAAACAGAATATTTTAAATTAATAAGCAAAAAAGGGGATGGCACAAGAGGGTGGGCACCCTAAAACAAGGCAGTGCCATTCTTCTGAGACTTGGTGAGCTATTCTATCTGCTCAGCCCATGTTGGACAGCCAGGAATTCCTGCACACATGGTGCTTAGGTGCGCACTTCACACACAGCTCATGTGACCACCTCCACACTGAATACAAAGATACATCTCCCAACTTCCTCTGACAAAGCTCCTCCCCATCCCAAGTTAGACCAGGCCTGGGCAGCCCCACTAGCTCCCCATAACCTACCTCTCCCCACAGCATTCTTCCCCCCAAGACTCCCTGGCTGACCCATTGGCCCTCTTGTTAGGGTACCAGACCCCTGTTCTCAGGAGCTATAGGAAAGTACAGGAACACAGCATCTTGCTGGCCTGACGAAGCAGCAGGGTAGTGTGGCCCCCCACTCAGTCTGACACCAGGATCTGGGCTGAGGGCAACTTAAGACCAGTTTCCTGCAAATGGAGCTAAGAGGAAGGACAGCCAGTCAACTACAGTAAGCAGGGGGAAAAAACTTGTCTAAAAAGAAATAAAACGTTTTACTCATACGCACAAATATACACACTGAAGCCCACAATGGGGGAGGGCAAAACAATTCTAATCTTAGGCTGGGTCTCCTTTCTAGGATCATTCAGACTTGGGTTTCTGAAAGAGTGTGACCCTAGGACTCCAGTCATGTGCCTGCAGTCATCGCCACCTCTACCAAGGTGGTCCCAGAGACTGCTCCTTAGAAACAGGAAGCTGGCCTGCAGGAACGAGCCTCCAGCCCAGCCTGGGGCTGGAGGCAGGCGGGCGTCTTCAATCCTTTGCACTGGGCTGGACCACTGGCATTGCCCATTTTCCCCTCCCCACCTTCCGACCTCATTTTGGAGGCTGAGGGAGGCAACAGGTTCTCCAAGGGGTTTCAGAGTCCTGAGGAAGCAGTTCACAGTCTGGGTTTTGGAGGGAAGAGGAGAGGCCGAAGCAGGAATGCAGTCAGTGGTCTTGTCCTTCGCTTGCAGGTGTGTATGTTGTGGCAGCCCCACAGGTGTTCATGTTGGGTTGACTAGTGGACTTCCCCTGCCTCTATACCCCAGTCTGCTCTTTGATCCAGTTCCGAAATACAGACAGCCTCGTATACACGCCTGGCTTGTTCCTCTGAGCGCAGCCTTCGCCCCAGCTCACCACACCTGCCTGGAAGATTCGTCCATCTTCCTCCACGCTGGACAACGGGCCCCCGGAATCACCCTGAGCAGAGACAGCAGGGTGTATGAGGGCCTTGCCCTGCCTCTCCAGGGCCCCACCTCTCGCCAGGACCCGCCTCTCCCCAGACCCCGCCTCTCCAGGGCCCCGCCCACCAGCTGCCCACACACCTGGCAGGCATCCACGCCCCCAGAGAGGAAACCGACGCACATCATGCGCGGGGTGATCTGCTGAGGCATCAGGCCCTCACAGGTCGTCTGGTTGATGATGCGGATCTCACCCTTCTGCAGGATCAGCGCCCCGGAGCCTGCGGGGGGACGGGGGTCGGGGGTTGGAGGGGGAAAGCTCACTGGAGATGCTCCCCACAGGAGGCAATTCATTAGCAAAGCTTTAGAAATAACTTTAGTGATGGCACTTCTTGATAGGATATTATTACCCATACAGAACAAGAATAAATAGGCAGAACACTGAAAATTTGTCAGGTAACATGAGGTCAAATATGCAGCAGGTCATATACTGTGAGGAAACAGCAGGAGGACAGAAAGTACCACAGTGGCTTTGTCAGGGCAGGGGAACTGTAAGTCGGATTTTTACTCTTTTTCCTCTCTATATGCTACAAGTTTTCAGCAGTGTGCTACATTAACATTCAGTGGATTTTTAAAATCTATCATTTGCCAATAGCCTGCCTCTTATGGTGGGCACAGAAGGAACAGGCAGCTCATTCCCTTAATAGGTCATATTTTACAGGCAAAGTTAATGAACTTTCCAAGTGACAAAGTACATCCACACCTACGCTCTCACATTCATTAAGCAACACTTCTTTTTGGAAATGAAGTACCAGAGTCAGAGTTTAAGCAACTGGCCCAAGGTTACTCGGGTAGTTAAGAAGCAAAGCCAGGCCTTCAATCCAGAGCCCAGCCTGCAGATCCCATGCCCTTTTTACATCCCACTCGGTACGCCTCATCCTGCCAGGCAAAAAGAAATCAGGGCAACTCATCAGCCCAGAAGCCAGCAGAAAGAAGTTAGATACCAGAAAGGATGCAAATGCAGAGGTAATATAGCCCTAGAGGAAGGTCTGAGGCTCTCTGCAGGTGCCTCAGCCCAGTCTGAAGCTCACCTCCCTCCTGGGTGTGCCCCCAGCCTGTGACCCAGATGGCCTTGCCCACGGGGAAGACATGAGAAGTGTCAGGCAGGCAAATCGGTCGCACCACGGAGCTGTACTCAGCTGTCTTCTCCAGCTCCAATAGTGCAATGTCATAGTCGAAGGTAAAGTCATTGAAGGAGGGGTGGGTGATGATGCGCTTGAGCTGATGCTCCTGCACCCCAGAGTCACTGCGCTTGCTCTGATCATGCAGGCCCAGGAAGGCAGTCCACAATTTGGGGTCCGAATACCTGGAAGGGGCCAGAAGAGGGGAAGTAGCCATGAGACAGCATGAGGTCACATGTGGGTGTTTGCACACCAATACAGCACCAAGTTTCTGTGATGACTGGAGAAGTCTGCTCACCATACACAAAGCCACCAGGAGCTATGAGGAGCAGGTGACAGAAGAGAACAACCTTTACTTAGGCTGATCCTAAACTGAAGACTTTAGTAAGCATCCTGATGCACCACTGAACTTCTCTGAACCTCTTTATTAACTTTTCTAATACATTTTTAATCAGATTATCAAGAAATAGGTATCTTAGCTGACTGCAGTAGTGCATGCTTGTAAAACTTGAAAGGCTGAGGCATGGAGGATGGAAAGTTCAGGGCTACTGTGTCTCAAAATAAAATTTTAAAAAGGTGAGGGTTAGCTCAGGGTATAATGCTTGCCTAGCATACTCACGGTTCTGGGTCCATCTCTAGTAATCCCAGAAAAAAAAATATCTTATGAAACTGACCTTTCACAAGCAGAATAATAAAAATCAAACTATTTCTATACACAGTAGTATATATTCTGAGACCAAAAAGAATTGAAATATATATTGAGTTTCATATGTGAGGTTAGTTGTTAACAGTGGAATAGATTAGCGATTCTGCAACCACATCGTGTATACTTGAGGACACAACAAAGAGGTGAGTACACAGATGTGGCTGGGAGCCAACTTCCAGTATGGGAAAAGAGAGATATGAAAATGAAATGGGATCCAAAGTCTCAGTAAAACCTTACGATTTAAAAAAAAGTTGGGCCAGGAGCAAGTGGTGCATGCCTGTAATCCCAGCTGCTCAGGAGGCTAAGGCAGGAGGATCGCAAGTTCAAAGCCAGCCTCGCCAACTCAGCAAGGTCCTAAGCAACTTAGTGAGACACTGTCTCAAAATAAAAAAATAAATAAATAAAAAGGCCCTGAAAGCAATGTCATCCCCAGTGGCACCCAGGACTTAGATTCCAAATAACCTTGCCCATTAAAAAGAACCAGGGCTCTTTGGAGAAATGGCGATTTCAAATCTGGGACAAGGAAAGCTACAGGCTGATATACTTAGCAAAAAAAGTGTAACAGCAGCTGTGTTCAACTCAGAAATGGTTCCCAGCAACAGATGCATGTGCAAATGCAGAAATAAAGCAAATGAGATCAATACAACAATTAGTGAACGTAGATAGGGGGTACAAAGTGTTCATTGCACTCGTCCTTTTTTCTTTCTTTCATTGTACTTGCAACACTTTTGTAGGAAGAAAAATTTTCCAAAAAGAAAAAAAATCCTGGAAAAGTATATCTTTAAAATAGAAAATGCAAATGGAAGAGAAAGAACAAAGACCCACTCCATTCTCTCTGACCTCTCAGGAGAGTCAAGAGGTGGCTGAGCTGTCCAGCCATGGCACCCCTCCTAACCCCCGGCCTGAGCCAAGCTTCCTCCCATCCTGCAGAAGCCCTGCTTGTCATTCATGCTACCACACACCCCACCCACCAGAACCTCACAGACTGACTCAAGAAGCACCACTACCCTCCAAACTGGGCTCTGCCTCTAGCCTCTAGAAATGAACTTCCTAAAAACTGCATTTGTGAGACCTTTCCATTTTATTAAACAACCTAGAATGACACCTAAGATGAACCTGGTCAAGTCCAGCTTCCCAAGCAGGCATCTACTACCACCACTCATTGCTCCCCCACCCCCATTCTTCCTCCACCCCAGGGGAATGAACCCAGAGTGCTCTATCACTGAGCTACATCCCCAGTCCTATTTATTCATTTAGAGACAGTATCTTGTTGAGTTATTCCGGCTGGCTTTGAACTTGTGATCCTCCTGCCTCAGCTTCCCAAGCAGCTGGGATTGGAGGAGTACACCACCAAGCCCAGCTAGCCTTCCCCTTTCTGATGTTTCTTCCCCCTCATCTTCAATCCTGGCCATATATACATCCATTAACTACTCATTTACTCATTCAATAATTATTAGGCATCTACGGTGTTCCAGGAAATGTGCTACACCCAATCTCCAAGTTCACAGCGTACCAAGAGAGAGAGCCATGAAAACCATCAATCAGAGCCCAACATGAAAAGTGTCCATGGAGGCAGAGGTAGAAATCTCTGGAAGAGTACAGGGTGGGTGGCAGTGAGAAGGAGGACACAAATCAAGTCCTGAAGTCAAATAGGATTGGGTTAAAGTCTGCAGGTGGGGCAGAAAGCAGCATATTTAAAAAGAGTAAGAGGAATTTTTAGGAAGCAAAATTGAATATGGTTAAAGGATAGAGGACAGGAGAGGGGCAGGGGACAGATGATATGGCTGCATCAGCCAGTGGAAAGGGGTCTCTACCTTATCTTGCAAGGGTCGATGTGGTCAGATTTTGGAAAGACCATGCTGGCACTGTGTTCCACAGACCAGAGTGCTGAGGAAGAGCGAACAGGTCAGTGGTCTAGAGCAGGCCACAGGATGCTCCTGGAACGCTCAGTAGGTGAGGTCTCAGAGGAAAGTCACCCTAGTCGCTCCTATCTCCATCCGGCCTCCTCTCCCCCAGTCCAGGCCCCATTCACCCAACAACTCTAACCCCTCTTTCATGAAACCCTCTCTATTAATCCTGCCGCAGTGATCTTTTTCCTACAACCAACTTTATTCAACTAGAACAGTATGCAATGTCACCTGCAAACTCGGTGCTATAATTTGGATCTGGAATGTCCCCCAAAGGCATATGCTAAAGGTGTGGTCTCCTATGTGACACTATTGGGAGGTGGTGGAACCTTTTCTAGGTGGGGCCTAGCAGGAGGTCTTAGGTCATTGGGGACATGCCCTTGAAGGGGAGATTGTCACCCTCTTCCAGCCCCTTCCTCTTCTTGTCTTTTGCTTCTCAGCCATAAGGTAAATAGTTTTGCTCTGTCCCTTGCTCCCTGCCATTGCCATTCAACCAGGGGATTTTAAAAGCTTTGGGTCCACCTAATCATGGTCTGGAACCTCTAAAACTATGAGCCAAAAATAATCCTTTTTTAAGATGATTGCCTCAGGCATTTGTCACAGTGATGGAAAGCTGACTGACAGGCCATCTGCAGGTGTTTAAGGACTGCACACCTACCAGCATCAGAGAGGGCAGGAGGGCAGATCAGTCACTGAAACTCCCCACAGAAATCCCGAACTCAGACAGAGCTTACAAGGAACCAAGCATCCTTCTCTGGGCTGAAACATCAAATCCCTTTACAAAATTATTTGCCCAAGACACGCAGCTAAGAAGTGTGAGCCACGATTTGAATGGAGGCAGCTGTGTACTTCACGACCTTAGAACATCTCTCAGTGCCCTAGGAGCAGTGGATGACTCAGAAATCATGCAGAGTAACTCGACTCCAGGTCGCTTCACCCCTCTGCCTTTGTCTGGAAGGCCTGAGCCACCTGGTCCTGCTGACAGTCACCCTCACATTCCAACACTGGTTCAGACACCCCTGCTCTCGATGGCATGCCCAACAGTCACTTCCCCCACCCCTCAGGGGCCAGAGGTAGCCTGTGTTCTGGCATAGCACTTCTCACATGTATGCACGTGTGCATGGATGCGTGGGTGTGTAAGTGCATGTACAACTGGAATGTTTCATCCCTAACCTGGCAAGTTGGTGAAGTACAGAGACTAGGACTTGTTTCTCAGATACTGATAATAACAAGGGGTGTTGAAGGAGTAAATTGCATTATGAATTGGCAGAATAAGACATATTCAACAGAAGATGAAGGAAAAAGAAATGAAAAATGAAACGATGAAGCGAAGAAGCAGCAAACACTGGCCCACAGGGAATTCTGAGCACACACACACCTGTCTCCCAGCTGGACCCCCAGGGGACCTAGAAAGAGTGATGCTGTGGTGACAATAAGCTCACAGAGTGCTTGGATCTTGGTTTCTAAATATCATCTCCTAATAAAGTGCTCCTTGCAGAAGTGGCTGATTCTAAGACCAGGGTGGAGAAGATACCAGATGAGTCTAGAGCACTTGGTAGTGCCAGAAAGCACAAGGGTGACCAAAAAACTGAAGGAACGGAAGTATATCAAAGGGACACAGAAACTGCCCTCAAAGAGCGCCCAGTGGCCAATTCTGGAACTATCTGAGCAACAAAGTAAATATCATGGTATTGGATTACAACCCCAATACAAAATAAATGTACAAATCCACACAAATATAAATAAATGAAACAGAAGGGACAACCTTCCTCACAGAAAAATGCTAAACAGACTCACATCCAAAGATCCAAGTGTGGAACGGGGAAATAATGTCTCTGCAGTGGAGAAAGCTAGCAAGCACTACTTAACCAAAGCATAATGTGTGTGAGCAACATCCCCGGGGTCAGGCTCGAGTCGTGTGACGGTTTGGATCTGGAATACCCCCCCAAAAGCTCATGTGTTAAAAAGTCCCCGGGGCAGCAGGGTTCAGAGTGGGGCTTAGGCAAGGCTCGTGAGGACTTGACGGGATGGACTGATCCACGGATGGTGAATGTGCCACTGGGAGATAGGACCCAGAGGGAGGAAGTAGGTCACCAGGGGCCAGCCCTGGAAGGCTTTATCTATCTTGTCCCCATCCCTTCCTCTCTCTACTCCGTGGTTGCCATGAGCCAAGCAGCCTTGCTCCACTCACCCTTCTGCCATGATGCTTTGGAGCGAGCCAGCCATTGTCAGAACCCTCTGGGGCAGAGAGCCAAAATGAATCCTTTTTTCTCTAAGGTGTTCTTGTTGAGTATTTTGGTGACAGTGACAAAGAGCTAACTACCACATGTCATTTATCTACTGATACAATGTGATATTCTTTCCAAATATTCCTAACCACAGGCCAGTCATGAGTAAAATGTCAGACAAGCCCCTGAGGAGGACATTCTGCAGCACACATGGCCTCAGGACTGTCAAGGAAAGGACTGAGAAACTCACGGATCAAAGGACCCCAGAGACAGGACAAGGAAAGACAACGTGCTAACCTGGCCTGGCTCCTGAACAAAAGGGACATAAGCATAAAACCTGGTTAATGGGCTGGGATGTGGCTCAGTGGCAGAGCACTTGCCTGACACGCATGAGGCCCTAGGTTCAATCCCCAGCTCCAAAGCAAATAAAAGAAAAACCTGGTTAATAAGTCTGGAGTTGAGTTACTACCAGTGTTAGTTCCTTAGTATTAACCAATGTGCTAATGTTGACGGGCCCTGGGTAAGGAGTACGTGAGAATTCTGTACCATCTGTGCAATGCATCTGGATTCTGAAATTTAAAACTTTATTTTAAAAAATTCTTAAGTAGGGGCTGGAGCAGTGGCTCAGTGGTTTCAAAGCTTGCCTGGCAAGCGTGAGGACCCCGGGTTCAAACCCCAGCACCATGTACACAACTAAGTGTTGGAGC
This sequence comes from Aplodontia rufa, assembly GCA_004027875.1. Lineage (NCBI taxonomy): Eukaryota > Metazoa > Chordata > Mammalia > Rodentia > Aplodontiidae > Aplodontia > Aplodontia rufa. The sequence goes on along the minus strand of PVKS010014439.1, from coordinate 11,521 downwards.
AACTAAGGCCATGTGAAAAACTAAATAAAGTTGTTTCTCCCTTTCTCTGTCTCACTCACTGTCCCTCTCTCTTTAAAAAAAAAAAAAAATCTTAAGTAAATTCTCATAACCCCATTAAGGAAAAAATTTTTTCTTGCCCAGGGTGGAGTTAAGTGTGAAACAAGAAAGGGGGAACAGGCTCAGGTTGGATGGGCCTGGATGAGCCTGGATGTTGACAACCTGGAGAGGCCCAGGGACAAGAGAGCCTTCCAGCCATGTGCTGCCTCCATCACCCACACCACCTGCAACTGCACCTTCAGCTGCCTTCCTGCTGTGGGCCCCAACTCTCCTCTCTGCAAAAGGGTGGTTACGGCAGCCTGGGCTGTCATCCCTGAGCTGCTACTGCAGAAGAACGTGCAGCTGGCAGGAAGGTACATTCCCTCTAAGGGCGGGAATCCCCCACAGGCCCACTCGCCTGAGCATTCTTCTTTAGAGAAAGCTGTCCCCTTAGACTCCTTCCTGTGGCCAATGGCCAGCTAGCCTGCACAGACCAGGAACAAGTCTCAAATAACCACAGCCCCACACCCAGCCACCTGCTCCTGCTAATTCTCTGGCTCCTAGACTCTGGCACCTGCCCATCTAGTCCTGGGATGACAATGTGACCCTTCTTTCAGGCCCATACCTACTCTGTGACACATAGTAGGCACAGCACTAAGTGTTCCAAGGATAACATCATACTTAGTTCTCACAACTCTAAGAATGAGAATCAACAGCATCACATCATCCATGAAGAACCCAAGGCCTAGGAAGTTTGAATAATTTACTCAAGGTCACCTGCAACCCAGATATGGAACATAAATCCAAAGATCATCTTTAACCAATCCCAGGGAACCAGGCAGAGCAGACAGCAACCGAACAGGCTTTGGAATCAACACACCTAGACTCAAGTTTGGTTCTGCCACATATCTGTGCAACCTTGAGCAAATGCCCTTAGCTCTCTGAGTCTGCTGCTGTAAAGTAGAGATATAAACACATCTGCCTAGCTCCTTAGGGGTGGCAGGGAGAGAGCCCGACCAAGAGTGAGTACCTAATAAAAGTGAGTTTTTATTAGCACTGTTATTAAGCTCGGTCACAGGATACCTGCCACCCCTCCATCGCCCTACCCTGGTGCCCACCCACCTTGGCGTGACTCATAGACACAGGGGGCCTCTCCACACCCCCAGAGACCTACCTGAAATTATTGTCATCAATAAAGCAGTGAGCCGCAGAGACCAGCCAGTTGGGAGAGATGAGCGAAGCCCCACACACGTGGCCCTGGCCCTGGCTGTGGAGGCTCACCTGCCAGGGCCACTCGCCCTGGTCTGCATTTGTGCCCCCAACAACCCGAGCCTGTTTGGTGAATGATCGCTGCCCACAGTCTGGAGAGGGAGCAGAGAACCAAAGATGGTGAGTCAAGGTGGAGCCACCCAGCCCCAAGGGGACATGCACCAGACACAGCAAGCCCTCCCTCCAAGGAGAATCACCTCTGGCCTGCACAGCAGTGCTAGAGCAGGGGTGGCACAAGGGACTCACTGGAAGTATCTTTGAGCTTCATGCACCCTGTCTTCCACCTTCCCCTTCCACTCCCCAGCTCCCAGATGCAGAATCCCCTGCTACCCGACCCCTTATCCTACACAAATGCACTGCAGGGTCTTCAACACCTGCTTAGACTTGATTTGGGGGTCACTGGCCTAGATATCCTTGTTGAATGCTGAGGGGCACAGCTCTCAGAGGGAAGAGGGGCTGACATGAGGGCACAGAGCAACCCACAGGGGCTGCAAGTTAAAGTATGGGTCGGCAAACAGGAACCTCTACCTGGTACCCAGGGGAGCTGGGGCCTCTCCCCTCCAGCCACTCCCCAGTGGCTTCATCTACAGATCAGGAACCTGCCCAGCACCTCTGGGCCAGCATGTGAGCTGTGCCACAGAGGCACTGATGCCTGCCTGGGCCTTTCTCCAGAACCTGAGCTAGGCTGCAGCACAGCATCTTCGTGCCAACTGGCAAAGTCATACTTTGCTCCAGGCAGATGCACCCTCTTACCCAGGCAGAGACTGGGTAAGTGAGGTCTGGAGAATTGCCACCCCTGGGTGCACCCTTTTGTGGGTACCTTACACTGAACAACCCGCCTAAGCACACATGGCAGCTCTGCTCACCACAGTCCTTTTCATCTGAGCCGTCGCTACAGTCCTTCTCCCCGTCACACTCAGGGCTGCTCTTGCTTAGGCATGTCCCATCTTGGCAGCGAAAAGTGTGAGTGGTGCAAGTGACGAAGCGTGCTGTTCAAGAGGGACACAGATAGGAATCAATTCCTCTGCAGCGCACAACTAGAAACCAGAGGCGGTGCCAGAACCCCCAATGGCACATCATGATCATCCACCCTACGGCCCTGCACCAGGCCTGCCCCAGTCTTCACACCCATGCCCACTGTCCTTTCAGCCCTGCTAAAGGTGCTCTACCTTTTTGAAAATTCTCTCCCAAAGGATGCTCTTTCATCACACTTAATATACAGGAGGTTTGGGTTTATCAAACTTTGGACACAGTGCACATGAGTGTGCTCCTAGTGCAACTCCACCAGGAAGAAGGCCCCCATCCCCATAGAAAGGCAGGCAGAGTAGGTCTCACCATTGTCACAGGAGACCTCGTCAGACCCGTCTCCACAGTCGTCCTTCCTGTTGCACCTCTGGCTCTGTGGGAGGCACTTCCCATTGGCACACTTGAAGGTCCCAGCTGAACAATCTGGGGAAGAACAAGTCCTCAATGATGGCCTGACATGCTCCTGCCTGCCTGGGCCAGGCAGACAACTGCAGGAAAGCCCAGACGGCCACCTGTCCCAGGGGACTCACTGCATCCCTGCTCATCGCTGCTGTCCCCGCAGTCGTTCACGCTGTCACAGACCCAGAACAGGGGCTTGCAGAAGTTGTTCTTGCATTTAAACTGGTGGGTGGCATCGCATGCTGGAGTCGGTGGAGGAGTGGGAATCAGCTGTTAGCTTCATTTTGGTCCCAGCCCTCTTGGTGACAGCCTCATCACTCACAGCTTCCCCTGGGGAAGCCTGGGCAATCAGAGCTGCCAGGGGACCACTTCCCATCTAGAGAGCCGGCCTGGAGCATGCCTGCTCCACTAGCTAAGGAAGCTGACCTCAGCACTTTCAAAGCACTCTGCTGCCTGCGGCAACAGAAGCCAAGCGTTCCAAATGGCAGAGGGAGGGGAAGGGGCCAGATGTCTCTGCACCTGGTGGGAAGGAGGGTGCTGAGGAGTGAGAATAAACTCCCACCACCTCGGGCCTTCCTGCCACGAGAGTCCACCAGCAGGAGCCACGGGACACAATGAGGGCAGGAGGGGGACAGGCCCAGTTTCCCAGCGTGACTCACTGCAGTTCAACTCATCACTGAAGTCAGTGCAGTCAGCCCAGCCATCGCAGCGCAGGTTCCTCTCGATGCACCGCCCGGTTTTGCATGTGAACATCCCGGGGCATGCTGTAGGGAACAAGGCAGGCCTGAGGTCTACGGTTCCCAGCTTCCCTCCCTCAAGGCCAACCTCAGTCACACGGAAGACCCAGTCTGCAAACGAGGAAGTCAGGTCGGCGCTGAGGGCTAAGGGGGCCCCTAGCCCCACCGAACTGTGGCAAAGGGGGTTCCTACAGCAGCAGCCAGTGCAGGACGGGGCTGGCCAGGCCTCTCCTGACCACTAATGACTAAAGCCCAGAAGCTCCAGGCACAACAGAAAGAGGGGGCTGCATTAGCACTACTGCTGTATCCTCATGCCTCTGAGCACCAGGCTCCCCACCTGCGACAACAGTGGCTCAGTAGGTGGACAATGCATATGTCCTAGCCTAAAGGTTAAACAGCATCAAGTATTTCCTTCATGCTAGGAAACTGTCCATAATGTCTGAAAATTGGGGTCGTCAAGCAGATGACGAAGTTGCAAGGAGACTGTTGTCAATGTCCCTGCACACATACACTTTGATCACATGTTTGGGGATCAAAGGTACTCACTCATCTAATTACACTTTTGGTAAGCCATGCAATTGAATTTTAACTTAAATGTGGATTCCTAAGTAGAGCTAAGCTGTCTTCCAAATGGTTATTCCATTATAATGCAGTGTTGAAATTTTAAAACACAGGTCAAGCATCTCTAATCCAAAAATCCAAAATGCTCCAAAATCTGAAATTTTTGAGCAACAATATGATGACACACCTGAACTCATGTGACAGGGTACAGTCAAAACACAGGTGTATCAGAAAGAATGTATGATACCTTCAGGTTATGTGTACAAGGTATATGTGAAATATAAATGAATTTAGTGTTTAGACTTGGGTCACTTCCCCCAAGATGTCTCATTGCATATATGCAAATTTTCCAAAATCTGAAATCTAAAATCCAAAACACTTCTAGTCCCAAGCGTTGCAGATAAAAGACTCAACCTGTGTTGTGTGTACCAACCAAATACTATCCACACAGCCAACAGTATTTTCTAATATGCTTCAAAAATTTGCTATTTAGGGGCTGGAGCGGTGGCTCAGTGGTTTCGGCGCTTGCCTGGCAAGTGCGAGGACCCGGGTTCAAACCCCAGCACCACGTACACAACTGAGTGTTGGAGCAACTAAGGCCATGTGAAAAACTAAATAAACTTGTTTCTCTCTTTCTCTGTCTCTCTCACTGTCCTCTCTCTTAAAATAAAAAAAAAAAATTGCTGTTTATCTTAAAAGTGCTAAACAGCCAGAGACAAGCACAGATTATCAAAGTCACAGTGATGTTGAACCAAAGGGACAGATGGATCCAGGAACACAAGAAAGGTGAGTTCTCAGGCTCCAGATGCGATCCTGAAGGGCACAGTGTGAACCTGCATTTCCTGTCAGCCTTTTATAACAAAAGCATCTAAGAGAAATTTTTTTTTGTCAAAAAGCTACTAGAGTACGCATTTTACATTCTGTGGTATCTCTGAATTAGGAAACATGCAATGCTGATAAGATACAGAACGAACAATGCATCTTGGGTGAATCCCTCTAACCAACCTGGCCCCTGCCCTAACCAAATTTACTCACGGTCACTGGAGTCATAGGAGAGGTATTCGGCAAGGAAGCCCATGTCAGTGTAGGACTGATCTGAATGGAAGCGAACTGTCATTTTGTTGCTGTTGCTGCTAACGACAAACTGGGGCTTCTCTCCACAGTACCTGGAGGAGAGGTGCGAATGTGAGGGAGAGATAACTTGCCTTGGAGCCAGGGGACTGTGTGTGCACAGGACCCCAGCCCTCCTCCCGCATCTCCAGTGCCACAGCCTGGCAGTCCCAAGCCCCGGGAGCTCACTTCTCCCCGTTGATCTCCACGTAGTCCTTGGGGCAGGTGCCCAGTGGCAAGTTGGGCTCCACCAAGTAGAAGATTTTGAAGCGCACCTTTACATTCCGGTTGTTGGGCACCTGGAGAGAGAACGCTTTGGACTCTGAATTCTTTCCATCTTCCCTAAACCCCAAACCCCAGGGGGACATGCAACAGCCTGGGGCAGGGACATACACTACAGTAGTTCCCTTATCTACAGGTGACAAGTCCCAAGACCCCAGAGGATGCCTGAATAGGACAGTACCTATATATACTGCTTTTGTCTTATAAATACCTATTAAAGGTGCTTTTATTCTTGTGGGTATTTTGGGGGGAAGGGGTTAAGCTGATATACAAAAACATTAAACTGTACTTAGTAATGGGGTACCACATAATGTTGGATACATCCATGTACACTAATAGTCTTTCAAGGAGATACATAAACATACATATCTCCTTGAACATTTATCTTTTCTTTCTTTAAGAGATGGAGGGACAGTGAGAGAAAAAAACAATTTTAGTCAGTTTCTCATCTGGTTTTTATTGCTCCAACACTTTGTTGTGTATATGGTGCTGGGGTTTGAATTTGTGTTCTTGCACATGCCAGGCAAGCGCCCCAAACACTGAGTCACCACTTCAGCCCTCACTTATCATTTCTTTATGGTGAAAACGTTCAAAATCCTTTCTTGTAGCTTTTTGAAATGAACACTGTATTATTGTATTCTGTAGTCACCATACTATATGCAGTAGTTCCTATTCAACTAACTATAGCTTAGTACCATTGAGCAACCTTTCCCTGTCCCTCTCCCCCCCATGCCTTCCTCAGCCTTTGGCAACCACTATTCTATTCTCAATTTCTATATCAACTTTTTTTTTTTTTTTGGTACCAGGGATTTTACCCAGGAGCACTTAACCACTGAGCCACATTCCCACATTCCTCTCTATTTTTTATTTTGTGACAGGATCTCGCTAAGTTGCATTGGGCCTCACTAAGTTGCTAAGACTCGCCTCAAACTTGTGATCCTCCTGCCTCAGTCTCCCATGTTGCTGGGATTACAGGCATGCATTACACCTGGCCAAGATCAACTATTTTAAAATCTCAAATGAGTGAGCTCATGTGGTACTTTTCTTTCTGTGCCTGACTTATTTCATTTAACATAATAGTCTCCAGTTGCTTCCATGTGGCCAACAAGATTTCATTCTTTCTTATGGCTGACTAGTGTTCCTTTGTTTATATGTACATGAAATTTCTTTTATAAATTAAGCACAGTAAGGGATTAATAACAACTACTAATAATAAAATAGAAAAAATTATAACAATATACATTAGGTTTTTCCCTTAATATCACATATAGAAGATTAGATCTTACTAAAGTTCTCACTACCCTTATCATGTGATTTTTTTTCTCTTATTAAATCAGAAACGTTCACCTTTTCATCTAAAGGAAGCACTTTATGGCATCTCTTAGGCAAATAAGAATTGCCATCAGCACTACTCTTGTACTTTGGAGCCATTATTATTATTATTATTATTTTTAAAGAGAGGACAGTGAGAGAGAGAGAGAGAGAGAGAATCAATTTTTATTTAGTTTTTCACATGGCTTTCGTTGCTCTGACACTTAGTTGTGTACATGGGTTGCTGGGGTTTGAACCCGTGTACTTGTACATGCCAGGCAAGCGCTGTAACTGCCGAGCCACCCCTCCAGCCCCTGGAGCCATAAGGAAAATAAAGGTTTCTTGAAAACAAGAGTTACCACAACAGTCAAACTGAAAACCAAAAAGGCTAGTAAGTGACGAATGTGCAGGGAGCACATACAGTGTGGATACACTGGACAAAGGAATGATCCATATCCCAGGAGTGTGGTGCAGGTGAAAATGAGATTTGATCATGCTAATCAGACCAACATGCAATTTAAAATTTGTGAATTATTTATTTCTGGAATTGTTCATTTAATATTTTCAGACTGCTATAACTGAAAGAATGGAGAGCAAAACCACAAATAAGGGAAGGACACTGCTTTCTATTACTAAAGTTCTCCCAAAATTCATTTTTTTTTTAAGAGAGAGGGACAGTGAGAGAGACAGAGAAAGAGAGAAACAACTTTATTTAGTTTTACACATAGCCCTCGTTGTTCCAACACTTAGATGTGTACGTGGTGCTGGGGTTTGAACTCGGGTCCATAGTGCTTGCCAGGCAAGCGTCGAAACCGCTGAGCCACCGCTCCAGCCTCTCAAAATTCATTTTTAAAGAAGGAAAAGGAATGGATTGCTGATCAGGATGGTGCAGTGAGGGGAACCTATGGATGCAATGGTCTTATCTCACTGTCGCTAGACAAGCCCTGTGTGTTTCATGCAGATTCTCAGAAATCATCCTGACAGCACCTCTAAGACATAGCACCCTCAATCCTCACTTTTCCCAGGGGCAAGCAAAGGCACAGAGAGGTAAATAACTGGCCTGAAGGCCCTCAGTCAGTCACTGACTTGAGTCTTGGTCTGCTTGACCCTGCAGTGGAAAATCCTAACCCTCTTCTGTTGCTAAAGGAGCTATCTCCCTTCTGCCCTTCCACGTTTACCTCCCGGGGTATCTCCCTCCCTCTTTCCCTCCCTCCATCCCTCTCTATCACACACAGTGCCTACCTCAATGTTCCATGTGCAGTTGATGTTAGGTGGGTAGTGGCCAGGGTAGTAGGGGCTGCTAAATGTCCCCTGGGTTTCACGTAAGGAGCCTCCACAGCCTGAGAGAAAAGGCAGGAGAAAGTATGAGGGACCAGCTCGGCCAGACAGGCAGGCTGAGAGGCTCTGTGCCCACAGATACTTCCCAGCAAGGTGCTCAGAAGTTAACCGCATTAAAGACAGCTCCTCACCTAGGTGGTCAGCAAAAGGCCCTTTGGCTCAAGCTTCAAACCTCTGTAGCTGGTGGGACCCAGTCCACCAGCCACAAGGTCGAGCCTGGGCTCAGGTCCCTTTCTCTGTGCCTGCGAGCATATTCGGCCCTGTCCCCTGCCCTTCCTTACTGCTCATCTTCGGCAGCTGGAAGAAGGTGGCTTCAAAGCCAGGGTGTCGCCGCTCAGTGCTGGTTATCAGCGTGACAAGCAAGACGTTCTGGGAGGAGAGGAAGGTCAGGTTGTAGGAGGGAGGGTAGGTGCCACACATCCTGTGGGACAGAGGGATGGAAGTCAAAAAGGGAGAATTCAGACTTCTCTCATACCCAAACCCGGCTCAGCTCCCCACAGAGGGTAGCCAAGGACCCCATTCCTAACTCTAGACCCATGCACAAAAGGCCAAAGGTGCGGTCAAAAAGACCTTCAGTGGAGTCCCTCCCCACACGAACAATCCGCACACGGGAATGATCAACAATGTGAGGACTCAGGGATAAAACTGTTCATCTTTGTTTAAAATAGTAGAGCCTTGCTAGTCGTGGTGGTGCATGCCTATAATCGCAGCACCTAGGGAGGATGAGGTAGGAGGACTGCAAATTCAAAGCCAGCCTCAGCAACTTGGAGAGGCCTTAAGCAAGTTAGCGAGACTGTCCCAAAATAAAAAATAAGAAGGTCAGGGGATGGGGCTGGAGCGGTGGCCTGGCGGTTACAGCACTTGTCTGACATGCGTGAGTACGCAAGTTCAAACCCCAGCACCACATAACCAACAAAGTATCCGAGGGATGAAAGTCACATGAAAAACTAAATTAAAAAAAAATGCTTCTCTCTTCCCCTTTCTCTCTCTCACTGTCCCCTCTTTCTTTAAAAAAAAGGACTGGGGATGTGGCTCAGTGGTAAAGCACCCTTGGGTTCAATCCCTGGTACCAAAAAAATAAAAGAAAAAAAATAGCAGAGCCTTAGAAACACTAAATGCCTAACAGAATTCATTAAGTAAATCATATGTTAAATTATTTTAGTAGTAATAACAATTAATACTAATTAAGAACACGCCAGGCATAGTTCTCAGTATTGTTGATTTTGTAGTGCTGGGATTCAAACCCAGGACCTCACACATGCTGAGCAAATTCTCTACCACTGAGCCCCAGCCCCAGCCCCTTGGTGCTTTTATATCTACTAACTCATGTAACAAAACAGATACTATTATCCACATCACAGATAAGGAAAGCAGAGAGGTTCGATAACTTGCCCAAGATTCCACAGTTAATAAGTGACAGAGGTGGGGCAGGAATGTTGCTCAGCGGTAGAGCACTTGCCTAGCACGCACAGAGCCTTGGGTTCAATCCCCAGTACCGCAAAAACAAATGAACAAACCAACAAACATAAATAAATAAGTGGCAGGGCTGAGATTCAAATTCAAGGCAATCAAAAAAAAAAAAAAAATTCAAGGCAATCAGGCTCCAGAGCCCACAATGCCAACGACCATGACCATGTCATCCTGCTTCAAAACAACGCAAACATTAAAAACGACCCTTAGGGTAAGATTGACTGATTTGGAAAAAACAGATAACAAAACCAAATGTTCACTATAATCCTATCTTGTTGCTGATTGAACTCAGGGTGCTCAGCCACTGAGTTACATGTCCAGCCTTTCATTTTTCATTTTGAGACAGGGTCTTGCAAGTTGCAGAGGTTGACCTGGAACTCATGATCCTCTGGCCTCATTCTCCCGAGTAGCAGGGATTACAGGGATACACCTTCACACCTTGCAATATAATCCTATTTCTAAAAATTTATATACGTACATTCATAGCAAAAAAGTCTTGTAGAATACACATCAAAAACTTAACAATGGGGGCTGGAGCAGTGACTCTGCGGTTACGGCGCTTGCCTAGCATGCACAAGTACACAAGTTTGAACCCCAGCACCCACATACACAACTAAGTGTTGGAGCAACGAAAGCCATGTGAAAAACTCAATAAAAATTGATTCTGTCTGTCTCTCTCTCTCTCTCTGTCATTCTCTCTCTTTAAAAAAAAAAAACAAAAAAACTTAGTGTAATAAGGTGGTAGATGCCTTTTATCCTCCTTTTCCCTGTTGATTTCTTCTTTTACTCTTTGGGGTTGTGTATTTCTTTGTTGTACAATCAATAAATTAAGAGGTAGGGAAAGGTGTGTAGAAGTCCTGACTGCAAAGTCATGGCAAAAGATGGTTCTACCTTGGTTTGGCCTGAATTTCAGCCCATTATTAATCAAGAAACACCTGCCTATTTCCACAAAAGCAACTGCATGGCCTTGAGCTCACTAAGACGGACCTCCCGCTTCCCCTCCCACCCCCCACAGCATCTCTTTCAGGTATGAAAAGTGGGCTCCATCCTGACATGGGGCCAGCTGGGATATGAACCTGGTTGCCTGACCTTTAGCAGGTATATATATATGCCTTTTTATTATCTGTATTTTTTGTTCCCAATAATGAGAATTAAACCCAAGGGCTCTCTACCACTGAACTACATCCCTAACCCTTTTTCATTTTTGAGACAGCCTGCCCAGGCTGGCCTTAAACTTGAGACCCTGCTGCTTCAGCTTCCTGAGTAGCTGGGATGACCACCCTGTGACATCACACCTGGCTATTTTCAATAATGCTTATGCTTTGACATTAGGGTCTTTATTGACCTTGGAAGACCACTCTCCCAGAGCTGCCAGTTCCTAGAAATAGTAAAGGACTTGTTGGCAAGGACGCTTTTCCTATGCAGAACCCTCACACTGTCAGACACTCACACACTACTCAGGAGGCAGAGGGAGTGAGGAGGCACTGTGGGCGACGGCCTTCGTTGTGTTTTTGAACAGGCTTAGGGTTGGCTAGTAACGATCGTCATAGCAGACTCTGGAGAGTAGGACTGTCCCTTGGGGTCTAGTTCCTGGCCTGGCCTCCCCGTCTGAGACTCACAAAGCTACCCTTTTTCTAGTCAGCTTAGAGCCAGGTACCAGACAGAAAGTCAATCCTACGCTCCAGAGCCTATTCCAACCATCAAAACTAGCCAATCCTAAGCCTGTTCAACCTGCGCGCTTCCTTTCTCCTGCGAACCACAATGAAGGCCATGGCCCACAGTTCTCTTCACCCCCTCTGCCTCCTGAGCAACCCTGGGGCTCCCCCCAGAGCCCTGCACGCTGTGCCATGCAGTGCAGCGGCACTCCTCATGGGCACTGTGAGCAATGAACTGTCTGCAACGGTGGTGGCCTCATCTGATTAAGAATAAGACTTGCCTCAAATTGAATGACTTTCAGTGCAACAGGGGCGAAAGCTCCCTAG
>PVKS010014438.1:26619-48470 GCA_004027875.1 Aplodontia rufa | reverse complement strand
GTTGATTGGTAACAGCATTAGAAATTGCCAGAGTTGGGGCTGGAGTGGTGGCTCGGGGGTTACGGCACTTGCCCGGCAAGTACATGGGTTCACACCCCAGTACCCACGTACACAACTAAGCGTCAGAGCAATGAAAGCCATGTGAAAAACTCAATAAAAATTGATTCTCTCTGTCTCTCTCTCACTGTCCTTCTCTCTTCAAAAAAGAAAAAGAAAAAGAACTGCAAGGATTTCTTAAAGCAGTTGTACACACAGCTGTGTCGACACCAGCAAGACATGAGAAATCCAGCCACTTCCCATCTTCACCAAATATGCTCTTCATATTTTACTGATAGTATTTTATTCTGGTTTTAATTTTCATTTGCATTTCATAGAGACGTTTTATTATCTTTTCATGTTCTTATCTAGTCCTGTATACTTAGGTGAAAAAAATCTCTTCAAATCATTTGTCCCATTTTTTTTAAAGCATCTTATTCTTTCTTTATTCTGAGTACATTTATTTTGTCATATATGTTTTGTAAATTTCCACTCAAAGTATGACTTTTCTTTTCCTTTTCAAATTCATGTATTTTTTAAAATTTTGGTGAGTCCAGTTCATCATTTTGTTCATTTAATGATTTCTGCCTTTTTTTTTTTTTTTTGGCCCATCAAGAAAGCTTAGCGTAGGTCACAAAGATTTTTCTCTCTTATCGTTTTTCTAGAAATTATATAGTTTTAGTGCTCAGTTTTACTTCTGAGGTTCATGATGGTATATGTATCATGTAATGTGGGATAAAGGTTGAGGTTCATTTTTTTCAGTTTTATCGGCACCCTTTGTTGAAAGGAATTTTCTCTTGCCCATCGAATTATTTTGTCACATTTGTTGAAGATCAATAACCATACAGATGTGAGATTATTTTTGGATTGACTATTCTGTTCCATTAAACTATATGTCTATCAAACTGTTTTAATTATTGTAGCTCAATAGTAAGTCTTACTAACAGCTTATGTACTTCAATGGTCAAAATTTTCAAAGTGGCCTTGACCATTCTGACATTTACCTTTCTATAAAATTTAGAATCAACTTTTCATTTAAAAAATTCCTGCTGTGATTTTGATTTGCTTTGAGCTTGCATTACATGTATAGATTCATTTAGGGAAAACTGACATTTACTATTCAGTCTCCAGATGTGTGAACACCATACACTTCTGTCATAGGATTTTACTGTTTTCAATGTAGAACTCTTACGCAGATTTTCTATTTATCTGTAAACAGTTCACGTTTATGATACTGCAAATGGTATTAATTTTATTTCAATTTTCAACTGTTGATTGCTAGTGCAGAGAAATACAGCTGTTTTTTTGTATATTGGCATTATACTCTACCATCTTGTTAAAATAACTTATTAGTTCATGTAGCTGTTTGTCGTACAGTCCCTGGATTTTCTACTTAGGTGATCATGTTGTCTACAAATAAATACAGTCCTTCTTTTAAATAGATTCAGTTTTACTTCTTTTTTCTTAGCCATCATACTCGTTTAGATCACCACACAAAGTCACAGAAAAATGGTGACAAATGTTCCTGTTTGTTTCTGACCCTAAGGAACAAGCATCCAGTCTTCCCATTATGAATAATGTCTGGAGTAGGTTTTTCACCATGTTGAAGAATTTTCTTTTCTACAACTGAAAGAGAAAGACACAAGCAAATGAAGGGGTACAATGCACTCATGGATCAGAAAACTCAAAATCATTTGAGTTCTCCACAAATTCGACTATAGTTTCAATGCAATTATAGCCAAATTTCCAGGAGGATTTTTTGGTAGGAATTAAAAATGTTTTGTAAAATTCCTGTGGAAATTCAAACGTCTTAGAATTGAAAAGAAAAAAAAACCCTGAAAAAGAACAAAGAGGAATTGCACTACACCTGACTTGAAGATATATTGCAAAGCTAGAGAAATTTTAAAAATATTGACATGACAGTCAAAATAGATGAACAATGGAACAAAGAGACTATAAATAGACCTTCATGTACATAATTAATTGTCTTCCAGAAATGGAGAAATAAATTATTGACAGGGAAATAAATGGTCATTTCAGCAAATGTTGGTAGAAAAAATGATATCAATATGTAAAAAAAGGAATTCACTTTGATTCATATCCTTCAATATGAATAAAAATTAACTCAAAGTGACTTATAACTTAACTATAACACTTAAAACTTTAAAATTTCTGGAACAATATGTAGGAATAAGACTTTCTTAGCTTTAATAGTGAAAGAAAAACCATTTAAAAATTGCTAAACTAGGGCTAGAGTTGTAGTTCAGAGGGAGAGTGCTTGCCCAGCATGTGTGAAGCCCTGGGTTCAATCCTCAGTTTTGCAAAAAGCAAAGAAACAAATAAAAAGCAAATCGCTAAACTAGATTTTATCAAAACTAAGAACTACTGTACTTTGAATAATTTATTCTCTTAAGAGAATAAAGAGATAAGTGGTATAGTGGAAGGATATGTGTGTAATTTACATACTGAATAAACTATTTGTATGCAGAATGTATAGAGGATCAATATATTTCATATTAGGAAAATAAAAAACTCAATTTTAAATATCCACAAGCTATTATAAGGATAGAATAGAAGTTCAACCATATATAAATTAGGATTTTTGGAGGATGGAATAGAGGAAATGAAGGTAAAAACAATATTTAAAAAACAAAAACATAAACAAATGGCTAGTAATTTCTAAGAGCTGAAGAGAGATAAGCATGTTTAAATTCCAAGGAAGGACCAACTGGGACAAACACTCAGGTACCACCATGCACGTGATCTTGACATAGTGTAGACGCACCTCAGCATTAACTGCAGAGAGAAAATTGTGACACTCACCAAGGAGAAACGGTTACCTCCTTCAGCAATGGTTACCTGCTCTGCCATATAGTGTTTGTTTGTTTTGTTTTGTTTTGGAGAGAGAGGGGCAGTGAAAGAGAGAAGCAATTTTATTTAGTTCTTCATGTGACTCTCATTGCTCCAACACTCGGTCACTCCGTTGTGTATGTGGTTCTGGGGTTTGAACCCGCATGCTTGCACATGCCAGGTAAGTGCAGGCAAGCACCCTAGCTGCTCAGCCCCTGCTACATAGTCTTAAATGCAATGATCTGAAAACAAAAATTGATATGCCCAAGAAGCAGACCTAAACCAACAGGTGACAAAGGGTTGGAGAACAAATACTCCTGTTCTGTTGCCTTTGGTGTGGATAATTCTGAAGCAAGGGTTCTACCCTATTTCCCACACTTGTCAGGGCAATAAAGCCCCATTTGCCCACAGTGATGACCACATGGATAATTCACATTTTGGGGGTCTTCTTTCCCTTCCTCATGTCCCTTTTCTTACCATTGTTTCCTGGCATAACCTCCCAAATAAACTATGTAGTCTCACATCTATGCTTTAAAACCTGCTTGAAGAATTCAGAGCACAAGGTTTATTGGATACAATGAGGTAATGGATTAATATATTGAGAGTGAAGAAAAAACTTTGATTCTAGAATTCTATCTTACCTACATATATTGTAGGCAAGTTGGGACTCAGAGATCTAAAAATTATAGACTGTATCTAAAACTAACTACATGTTAGTTACATCGGGAAAAAGAAATTGAATCCAGAAAGAAGAGGGAGTTTGTGTGAAGACATACTTAGCAAAGAAGCAAGCACCACTAGTGGTTACCGCTAAATAAGTACCTATTATGAAAAGAAAGGATTTTAACAATAACATGAACTAAAACTCCAGGCAGTTGCCACATGGGTATTGGTAGAAGCTAGAGGCAAGCTGAGAAAAATGAAAGTGTGCTATGACTTTTACATTGCTCTGGAGGAAATATAGTTACTAATTAACTGGTCCCAGACTTTGAAAGAAATCAAAACTATAACTAATGAGAGAATTACTTCACATAGGGATTGCCTGGTTAATGATGTTTTGCCATAATAACTCTTGAACAAAATAAACCATTTTCTGGACACAACTCCTTTCCATTTTTGTATAATGACTTTTTTTTTTATCAGCAACAACAACAACAAAAAATACCAAGTAAATACACTCTAAGAATTGGTACTGCAACGTTATAGTTTCCAGCAACGGCACATTCACCAATTTTCAAGACACACTTTCTAGTCAGTGAATATCATGTGGAACAAATTTTAACTGCAGGTTATAGTTCAATGAACCAAAACATTTTATTTGTGAATATTTGCCAAGTAAGAAGGATACAGAAGAGCTACTTCAATTCAACAGACTGTGATGTATATGTGCTTTTTCCATGTGTTTCAATGGGCCCTTGGATTCAGCCTATATTTACCTCAATAGATGTGTTATTTTTGTGTTCTTCAATTTGATTTATGAGAGTTTGAGTGCATGATACAACATTAACTAAAAAATGTTAAATAAGTACAGAATGATGACATTTGTACCTTCCTAAAAGTCACCCCTTGCATCCTTCTACCAACTCTGCTCTGAAATTTTGAATTTGTCCTTTGGCTAGTACAATAAACCTGTTACATTATGTATTTATTACTTTTGAAATTACTGCTTTTATCTTATATAAAGTTGTTTAATTGTTTAATTTATGCATCTTCCTGTAGAGTCAAGTTGTGGTTCTTTAGGGTTGAAATGGAGCACATCTAGTTTTTCCCATTAAAATTGACAGACATGGCATCTCCCAGATTAGATCTGATATATAATGAACCTACTAGTCCTCACTCCTGTCATTACAAGAAAAAAGTTGGGCAAAATGAAAATAAAAACTGTTCTTGACCCTACCAGAGAATTGATATCACAGGGTAAACCGTCACTACAGAATCTGGAGACATGGGTACATCTAGAGAGATACAGCACAAGATTTGTTTACTTGTAGCAGAAGCCAATGGAGACTATAAATTGTAGAACCACTTTCTCTACTAGTAATGTGTACAAATTTCTATAGGCTGAGTGCTGACTCTCTTCATCAAGACTAATTCCTGGGGCTGCAATCAAAGGAGAGCCCCACACTTTCTTAAGTTTTTGTTTGTTTGTTTTGTTTTTAGAGAGAGACAGTGAGAGAGAATTTTATTCAGCTTTATATGTGGCTTTTGCTCTGACACTTCGTTGTGAATGTGGTGCTGGGGTTCAAACCTGCGTACTCTCACATGCCAGGCAAGCACCGTAACCGCAGAGCCACCGCTCCAGCCCCCTTTCTTAAGTTTTTGATCCAGGAACCCCACCTGGTATCACAACAAAAATGCAGAAAAATCTCCTGTTGACCAACAAAAACATAAATAAATAAAAGAACAGCAAGTATAATCACCTCCCTTTTCCTTCTCTATCATAAAGGTTTATTCTTCAAGAAGAAATACTTTGCCATAGAGTAATACTGAAACCCCATTGAAATCAAGGAAAGAGATTTTCTCCTTCTGTCTACTTTTCCAGCTTTACAATTTACCTAAGAGAAAAAACAACAACAACAGAAAGAAACCCAGCTAACACAAGACAGAACTTCAAGGAAATACATCAAGAACTTGGTAGGCAAGGAACCTGGGAGAGCCATACTCCTGGAAGAAGGAGAAAACCATTTGTGAAGGCTACAAGGCTACCTACTCCCTGAGACAGGTCCACTAGGATATGGAAACTTCCTCTATCCCTCACCCTCACCACCACATCAAGAAATCTCCATTGCGATAACAGAGGATCACAGCTGAAAAGGAGATAAATTCCTTCTGAGGGATAATACTAGCAAAATCTGAAAGCCGAGAGAGGAAGCAAACAAAAATGATACTAGAAAAATTAGGAATTGCTAGTATTTATAGCTATGGCAAATATTGAACACAACCCAACGCCTAGTCAGATTAACATAAAACCTCTCCCTCTAAAGAGCTACTGCTGATACTATATGTTGACTTTCAACCAAAAGCTAAAAGTATACCAAAAGGCAAGAAAAAGTAATCTGAGGAGACAAAGAAATCATCAGAACCATGTTCAGATATGACCTAGATATTCATAGATAAGGCAAATAGCTACTAAAAGGACTCCAAGTGGGAAAAAAAGTAGATATTATGCAGGATCAAAGGGGTAATCTAGCAGAAAGTAGACACTATTAAGCATAGCTTAAAATACTTAAAAGTATACATATGTGTATATATATATATATATATATATATATATACACACACACACACATACATATATATATGAAATAAAAAACACATTGGCAGAAATTTAAAAAATGCCTTTAATAGACCCATTAGGATATTAATTTAAGTTGAGGGGGAAAAATCTGTGAATTTGAAGATAGGTCAATATGAACTTCCTAAACTGAAGCACAAAAACAGGAAAAAAAACCCAGAATATAATGTTCAAGAACTATAGGGAGTTGTACATAACTGGACCACTAGAAACAGAAGAGATAATGAGGCAGAATAAATTTTTGAAGCCATAAAGGCTGAGATGCTACCAAAATTAATGATACACAGGGACCAAATCACAGGTGACAGAAGCTCAGAAAACAACAAGAAAGGTGGATACAAAAACAAAACTAAACAAAAGAGGCCTATGCATATCATATTCAGCTTTAGAAAACTCTGAAGCAAGCTAGATGGAGGAGAAAAACTTCCCTAACACGAACAAGGATATGAACACAGCTAACTTCTCATCAGAACCCAGGAAAGCAAGAAGAGGAGGCAGTGAAATGTTTAATGTATTGGAAAAAAGTAAAAACTATTCACATAAAATTCTATCTTTGGTAAAATTGTCTTCCAAAAGTAATGAAGAAACAGACTTTCACAAGCAAACAAAAATGAGGAAATTTGTTTCCAGCAGAATAATCCTACATAAAAAAATACTAAAAGAAGTTCCTCTGACAAGTAGAAAAATATATAGGTCAGAAGTTTGGATCTTTCATTACTCTTGATTTATCTAAAAGAAAACAAATTATTTTTAAAGCAAAAATAGGAATAATGTATTGAACAATTATAGCATATGCACGAGTAAAATATATTTTCAAAATTTCTTACAGAATGGTAGGAGGAGTCGGAAATATCTGTTATGAAATACCTGTAATATATACAAAGTAGAATAATCTTGCTTAGAAATGTACTTTTTTAGAAGTGTATTAGACTATTTTAACATATATATTGTGAACTCCAGGGTAGTCATTAAAACCATTGTTAAAGGTAGCATAAATGATACGCTAAGAAGATAAGGGGAATCATGTAAAATGCTCACTTGAAGCAGAGAAGACAGAAATGTGGTAAAAGGAAGAAAAGAATAAACATAACGATTAAAAACAGTATTTACCTACATCAATAATCTACCTACGTCAATAATAATTTTAAATGTAAATGGTCTAAATACAACAGTTAAAAATCAGAGATTGTCAGATTGGAGAAAGAAAGATCTAAAAGAAATCTGCTTTGAATATAAAGATTTGGTTAAAAGTAAAGAGACAATAGAAACTATAATATCCTAATATTAATAAAAACAAATCTGCCGATGAATACATGAGAAAGTGTTCTGATCACTGGTAATCAGAGAAATGCAAATCAAAACTACATTAAGATATCACCTCATTCCAGTCATATTGGCAAAGATGAAGAATACAAACAGGAACAGATGCTGGAGGGGTTGTGGGGGGACAGGAACACTAGCACACTGTTGGTGGAACTGTAGACTGGTACAGCCACTCTGCAAAGCAATGTGGAGCCTTCTGAAAATATTAGGGTTGGAGCCACCATATGAACCATCTGTCCTTCTTCTGGGTATTTTCCTAGAGGGGTTAGAATAAGCAAATTACAATGACACAGCAAAATCAATGTTCATAGCAGCTCAATTTACAATAGCTAAGTTATGGAATCAACCCAGATGCCCTTCACTGGATGAATGGATCCCAAAGCTCTGATGTATATATACAATGGAGTTCTACTCAGCTATTAGAAGCAATGATATTGTGGCCTTTGAAGGTAAGTGAATGGGAATGGAAGAAATCATGCTGAGCGAAGTTAGCCAAACCCAGAGAGACAATTGTGTAGGCTTGAGCTAAATCCAGGCTTGGGTGAAAGGTAGTCAAATTCATGGATTGGACCCAGCAAGGGCATAGCAATACATAATTTAGGAGAACCATAGATAGGTGAAGGGGAGGGGAGGGGAGAGACAGGGGGATGAGAGAAGGAGGAAAGATAGGAAGGGATCTAGGGAGGTAATCAACAGTGTAGCATACACTTTACCTTCCTGAAAAGTCAAATAATATGTACACAATCATTTAATTCTGTAAAATTCACAATCATATATATATATGCATATGCATATATATATGTATATATACATTTATATTTGTTATGGGCCATAATATAGAAGAATCAAGAGTCAAGAGTTTGGAGTATGGGCAATGTGGGGGTAACTATGATTTAGGAGCAAATGCATATCATATTATTCCTTTATACACATTCATGAATTTACAACAGCTAAACTCCTTAATAAAACATATATAAAATAAATAACTAAATAAGTAAATCTGGAATAACTACATCGAATTTAGGAAAAGCAGACTTTGAAACAGGAAAACTTATCAAGAATAAAAAGGGACATTACATAAATGTAGAAGGGGGTCAATTCTTCAAGACATAATATTCATAATGAAATAAGTGCCTAATGGAATTTCAAAATATGCAAGGCAATAATAGTAGAACAAAAAGGAAAAGTCCACAAATCTACCATCATAACTGAAGACGTCAACTCACCTCTGTCAACAGTTTGCAGTAGTTTTGCAGTAATCAGCCAAGAAGCAGAAAAACATGTGACCTGAACAGAAGTGCCAGTCAATTTGACCAAATTGTTATTATACAGAATACTCCCATCAAGAGTTAACAGAATACATGTTCTTCTCAAGTACACATGGAACATCCACCCAAGATAGATGATACACTGTACCAAAAAAATACCTTAATTTTAAGAAAAAAATATAAAGTATACTCTCATACTGTCCTACAGACTTAACTAAAAATTAATAACAGAAAAAAAAAACAATAGTTTGAAAGTGCCCAAACATTTGGAAATAAAGCAACACTCTACTAAATGATGTAGTCATTTAGACTACATCAAATGGAAGAGAAATTTCAGAGGATATTTTATAATATTTTAGATAAAAATATAACATCAAAAGTGATCAGATGTAGCAAAAGCAATGCTTAGCAAAAACAGTGCTTATAGCATGAAATATATATATATATATGTATGTATGTATATCTCTCTATATAGATACATCTATATGAAAAGAGCAAAGATTACTAAGGTCAATAAACTTAAATATCCATCTGAGAAACAGAGGAAGAAGAACTAAGTAAACCTAAGGCAAAGAGAAGAAAGGGAAAAACAAAGGGAGCAGAAGTCAATAAAAGTTAAACAAAAAAAAAAAAGAAAGAAATGGAGAAATGACACTAAAACGTGTTTCTTTGAAAAGATGAATAATCTTGCTAAGACTCTAGACAGGCTAAGCCTGAAAAAAAAAAAAGAAAGAAGATTGAAATCATCAGTATTGAGGATGAGAGAAGGGTCCTTATCGTTATTGCCCAGTACATTAAAGGGTAACAAAGAAGTATGAACAACTCTTTCACCACAAATTTGACCATTTGGATAAAATGGACCAATGTCTTGAATAACAAACTGTACAATTCCATCAAGGAGAAATAAATCATCTGAATAGCACCGTAACTATTTAAGAAATTGAGTTTGTAATTTGTAACTGTCCTGAAGTGAAATTGCCAGGTTCAAATGGCCTTCCAGGTAAATTCTTCTAACATTAAATGAAGAAATGATTCAAATACTTCATGATTTCTTCCAGAAAATAAAAGGGAAAATTTTCCTATTCCTTCTATAAAACCAGCACAATTCTAAAACAAACAAACAACAATAACCCCCACCCACATGAAAAAAATGTATTGGAATTAATTAGTGAATATAGCAAGGTCACAGGATATAAGGTCAATATATAAAAACTGACTTTTTTTTATACATTAGTAAATACGCAATTGCAGTTCAAAAAATTTAAATATCATTTACAAAAAAGAGAAATGCTTAAATATTAATCAACAAAGTATGCCCATGTCAACAAAGCAGCATGCAAAACACTGAAAACATTGATAAAATAAAATTTTAAAAGATAAAAAAAATGGAAAGGAATTCTACACTCATGCATTGGAAGACTTAACAATTGTTAAGATGTCAGTCAGTTCTTCCCAGCTCAATCTCTAGTGCCAACTCCATCCCAATAAAAATCCCATTAAGTTTTTCTGGTAACTGATTCTAACACTTACATGGAAAAGCAAAAGATCTAAAATAGCTACACAGTACTGAAAATACAGAAGAAATCCAGAGGGCTCACATTACCCAATTTTAGGATATATGGTACCTTATTTTATACTTCCTTCCAAGACAGCCTGGTACTGGCGAAAGAATGGGCTCATACATCCATGGAAGACAATAAAATTACCACAAAAGTACAACTGATATCTGAGAAAGGTACAAAGATAATTCACTGGAGAATGGGCAGTTTTTTCAACAGATGATGTTAAAGCAATTGACCATCCATGTACTATATGTGTAAATATGTGTTTGTGTGCATGTATGAGAGTATGTACCAACACAGGTCTCACGACTTATATAAAAATTAACTACAAATAGACACAGACATTAATGCAAAATGCAAAACTATAAAATTTCTGCAATAAAATCTGTTTAATAGTAGGTTAATGCAAAATCTAAAGCATGATTCAAGAAAGAAAAAAGATAAGTTGAATGGTACTAAAATTTAAGAATCTGTTCTATAAAATACACCTTTAATAGATTCAAACAAGAAATCTCGGACTGACTTTGCAAAAACGATTTGGAAATTGTATATATGATACAGGACGTGTTTCTATTACGTACAAAGAACTCTTAAAGTTCAGCAATGAGAAAACAAAGGACCTAGTTTTAAAAAGGAGCAAAATGTCTATCACCCACATCACCAATGGGGATATTTAGAAAACATTCAAGAAAATGAAAGGATACTCAACGTCTTATGTAATTAGGGAAGTGCAAATTCAAACAGTAATGAGAGATCACTATGCACCTGCTGGGGAAGCTAAAACAACAAAAGCAAAGGGACATTGTCAGAAGCTGGTGAGGACGGGAAGCAGTGGGAACCCCCTCATTGGCTCATTCGTAGTCCAGCTACTTCAGAAGATAGTTTGGCAGGGGTTTTTTTGTCTTTTACTTTTAAACATTTTAAAATTATGGTAAAATATATACAACATAAATTTTCTCTTTTAACATTTTTAAGAATACTTTCACTGACATTAAGTACATTCACCCTTGACCTTCTTCCACCATTTAACGTGAAGTTCTCAAGTTCCATTCATTTTCCTGTAAATGATGTCATTTCTTTCTTCTTTATGGCTGCATACAGCTCCATTGTTTATCTATACCACATTACCACATTTTCTTTATCCAACTTGCAATGATGGGCATGTAGGCTGGTTCCATAGCCAAACTGAAATTTTGATCCATTAAAAAATAACTTCCCATTCCTCCTTTCCTCCAGCTGCTGGAAACCACCATTCTGTTTTTTCTGTTTCCATGAATTTTACCATTTTAAGTGGAATCATATAGTATTTGTACTTTTGTGTCTGGCATATTCCACTTAGCATGTTATCTTCAAGTTTCGTCTGTTTTATGACATGTGTCAGAATTTTCTTCATTTTTAAAGCTAGACAATATTCCATTAAATGGATATGCCATATTTTGTTTATCTTTTCATCTTTTGAGTTGGTTCTACTTTTTGGCTTTTGTGAATAACACTACAGTGAACATTTGGCATACAAATTTCTGTTCAAGTTCTTACACTCAATACTTTCAGCTTAGTTATTTTTTTCAAAGCTAAACATAGTTTTACTATAAAACCCATTCATTGTTTTCCTAGATATTTTCCCAACTGATCTGAAAATAAATGTCCACACAAAAGCTAGCACACAGATGCTCACAGCAATGTATTCATAATTACTAAAAACTGGAATCAATCAAGATGTCCTTTAAAAAGTGAATGGATAAACAAACTGAGGTATAAATATATAATGAAATATTCTTTGGCAATAAAACAAGATGAATTAGCAGTTTAAGCAATCAAATGGATGAATCTTAACTGCATTTTGCCAAGGGGAAGAACCATATTGAAAGTACCAAATACCTCATGATTTTATTTATATGACATTATTGAAAAGGCAAAAATATAGAGACAGAAAACTGATCAGTGACTGGTCATCAAAACAAGGGTCATCTAGCTGGGCATGGTGGTGCACACCTGTAATCTCAGCTTC
Source organism: Aplodontia rufa (assembly GCA_004027875.1). Taxonomy (NCBI): domain Eukaryota; kingdom Metazoa; phylum Chordata; class Mammalia; order Rodentia; family Aplodontiidae; genus Aplodontia; species Aplodontia rufa. Next base: position 36,128 of record PVKS010014438.1, on the reverse strand, counting down.
TTGGGAAACTGAGGCAGGAGGATTTCAAGTTTGAGGCCAACCTGGGCAACTTAGCAAGACCTGTCTTAAAATAAAATTGAGAAAACAAAAAGGGCTGGGGATGCAATTCAGTGGTAGAAAACTTGCCTAGCATGTGCAAAGCCCTGGGTTTAATCCCTAGAATTGAAAAAAAAAAGTAATATCTGAGAAATTGTCACTGTCAAGAGATTCTAAGTAATCAAGATGACAGTGTTCTGCTCTAGGTGGAATCCTGGAGCTAGAGGCTTGCAATGGTAAGGGGAGGGGAACAGAATATGCAAGGCATAGTAGACTTCTAAGGGTGGTGAAATTATTTGCTATGATAATGCAATGATGGGCATGACACTATTAATTTGTGAAAACCCATGAAAATTTATAGTGCAAAGAATCTTAATGCATGTTTAATAAATGCAAATATGAAAAAATCATGAGTTCTGGGGATATCAGGATCAAATACAGATTGTGTCAAAGAATGTGTTACGCATGTATGACTTCACCAAAGTGGGTAGGGAAAAAGTGGTGCGGGCTTTGGTAACTTTGAAAATGAATGGAAACTATAAGACCAAGGACAAAAGAAACTGTCTATGAGAACTGTGCTCTAGTTGGTAAAATTGTTTCTCATAGGGTTTAGGCTAACAATTCAGAACCTATGCATGTGTGATGAGCTTGAACAAACAACTAAATGAACAACTGATCTCAGATGCCAAGTTTCTTACTTCTAGTGTTGGAAGTTTCAGATAACAAAGGGAAAAGGGCTAGAATTGGTCATATTTTATATAATAGGAATTGGAAATATCAACGTGACCTTATATTTAGCTTCATATAGAGATAGACAAATAACTGTAGGAATAATTGTGGAAAAAGTGTGTTAAACACAGGTTAGTAGATAACATATGAATTTCCTACCTCTGTCACTGAAAGGGTCTACAAGAAGAGATGTTATTTTAGCTAGGTTTTGTTGTTGTTGTTTTGTTTTTTGAGAGAGAGGTAGAGAGAGGGGGGAGAGAGGGAGAGTTAATTTCATTTTTACATCTGGTTTTTGTTGGTCCTTCACTTAGCTTTGTATATGGTGCTAGGGACTGAACCTGGGTCCTTGTGCATGCCAGGCAAGTGTTCTACTGCTGAGCCACCTCTCCAGCTCTTTAGCTAGCTTTTTGTCATTGTGACCAAGAGATCTGACAAGAAAAATGTAAAGGAGGAAAAGTTCATTTTGGCTTACAACTTTGAAGATTTCAGTTCATAGATGACTGACTCCATATTTTGGGGCCTGAAGTGAGGTAGAAAAGCAGCTCAGGACATGGCAAACAGGAAGAAGAGAGAGAGTTCCACTGAACAAAGACAAAATACAAGTCCAAACGCACGCCCTTAGTGACCTAACTCCTCCAGTCATGCCCTACCTCCCCATAAAAACCCAGGTATTCCTTATCAGTGGATTAAGCCATCAATAGGTTATAATTCTCATAATCTAATCATTTCACGACTGAAAGTTCTTGCATTGTCTCACGCTTGAACTTTCGGGGTACCCCATCTATCCATACCATAGCAGGTGTTCCATGTCAAAGAGCATACTCAGAACCAGACTTTAGTTTCCAATACCATCCTTTAATAAAGAAACCAGGTCTCCTGGGGAAAAGAGCAGTTTATAGGACTGGACCAAAGAATATGCAGGGTAATCCTGGAGAATCCTGTTAACTTCAGAGATTAGAGAAGTATTAAAAACAAAGCTAAAACAATGGAGTTAAGTGAGAGACATGCAAGAGCCAAATGAAAGCGCTCAGGGGAGAAAACTGACAAACACTATCTCAGCCATCCAATTAAGTCCAACATTGTCGGTGATAAGTCATATTGATAGAATGCACACCTGATAGGATCTGATAACAAATGGCTCTTTATGAACTCTGTGGTCTTCCAAGAATCTATAATTATAGTCTAATCATGAGGAAAAAATATTGGAATAATGCAAATCCAAATCAAGAAACCTTACCTGATATCTGGCCAAAGTATCAGTCATTAACAACAAGCAATGTCTGAGAAATTGTCACAGTCAAGACAGCTCTAAAGAGTTATGATGACTTAGTGTAATATTTTATTTAATATATAATGCTGGAACAGAAGAAGGTCATTAGTTTAAAAAGTGTGTAAATCTGAATAAGGTTTGAACTTCAGTTAGCAATAATGAGTCAATATTGGTTAATAGTTTTGACAAATGTATCACACTATCGTAAGATCTCTGTGTATATCTTTATTCATTGTTTATTAAAGTACATAAAATCTTTTAACATTATGTCCCCATATTTAACTGCCCTCATGTTTAATAAATAGAGTGAACTGACAAAAACATATCTGATGCTTTTCTTCTTGCAGAGTTCCATATCTCATTTCCTTGTGGTCTTACATTCATTGCCAGGAATATTCATGAACAGTCCAAATTCATAATCATTTGTTTTGTGATCCAAGGAAGTAAATCTATTGGTTTCCAGAAAAGTTTTCCTTTTGCAGTTCTTTGTGAAATCCTCCAATCCTCTTCACTCTGGATACCTGGCTCAATGAAAGAGATGCAGTCTTGGAAGGAACAGATGGGAAAAGTGACTCCAGGTGAAACATTCCTGAGATTCCTCAGAGCAGACTCCCTAAGGAGGGGAAGGAAAACTTATTCCAAGAGGACACTTTTTTCAAAGGAAGTAATCAGAGATTATTAGAGTTGGAAAAATCCACGAACAAGATCCCTGGACAACACGTGGAGACCAAGTCCTAGAGAGATTAAATGATTCTCCCATGGTCATGGTTTGTTAGTATCACAGAAGAAATAATTCATTTTTCTAAAATAGCATGCTCCTCACATTTTAGTTTTCTAGCGAATTTCACCTTTTCCACACAGCTGTTGAGATAACCTACTGATCATACAAGCTAAATCAACACAAGGGACATATCTCAGAAAATGCCCCCAAACTGTCTCCCTTTTCATTATTGAAAACCATGAGATGAAAGTCTTTAATAACTCACAGCACAAGAGGACCATTACTGTCAGCATATACCACTCAGCCATATATTATAGCTTTTCACTTCTCCTCACAAAATTGCTTTGAAATTTACATTTGCTATAAAGGATTCAAGTCCATCACTATTAATTTCTTCTACAAATTATGTTTAATTATCACCTTTTTCCACCTCAGAAGAAACCCCTCTTGTACTCCTGTCTCTATATAGCTCTCAAGAAGAGTTTCCTCAGCATGAATCTTGGATGCTGATTTTATATCCCTTACTTGCCCTTCCTTGTCAAGCTCACATAGCCTACTTAGAGATATGGAAATGAACAGTTTGCTTGGCTCCACATTTCCTGCATACATATGAAATCTGGGCTCTCTAAGCCAAGGGTTAGCCTGTGGATAACTAGGCTAGAAAAATTCCATTTTAAGATTCCAATCAGCTTTCAAAGTCCACCATGATTGATAGCTGAACGGCTCCTACACTCCATCACAGAAGAATCTTCTTAGAGATTCAGCTATGTTCATGATGTTTCAAGAATCATATTTATGCTCTCCCTCAGTTTTGGAACCCTAGGTGAAGCTAATTTAAAAGAGAGAGAATTCTAGAAATTACATGTTATTTTTTAAGTTTAGTTTTTATGCTCCTTTACTACATTGTGCAATGTAAGTAGTATGAACTTTGGAGTTGGACACGTGAGCAGGCAAATAACTCTATCAAAAACAGAGGAAAATTCAGGTGAATCACCTCTCTCTGAGCCTCACTTCTTTCAACCTGAAACATAAAGTTATTTTAAGTTCAACCAAGACTGGCACGAATTATGCTTAACACTTTCAAGGAATTAAAATGCTAATTATCTTTTTCTTCCACGTTCAATAAGACAATATTTTTGTTTATAATCTTTTGCTTGAAACTGATCAAAACCCAACTGAAATTGTCCTTCGCCAACAGGGAGTTTATTGACTCACATGACTGGGAAGACCAGATTTGTCTCTAGTTTTAGCATAGCTGTCTTAAAGTTCTCAAGCCATGCTCTCTTGGCTCTTGACTCTTACCTCTGCTTGAACTTGTTCTGAACATAAGCAATGATCAAATGATTGGAAGAAGAGTCAATGTAAGTTGTAGATCCTTAGCCTTTGTACATTTTTTTAATTCATATTTAAAAGTGCCAGAATTCACTAAATTCACTTGGATCCTGAGTTAGAAACCATCTTTCATTCCTCCATTTCCTTCATTCTCCACTTCACCCATATCTTATTGCATCTTCTTAGATCTACCTTCAAAATAACCCTGATGGTTGCCTCTTCATCTTCCAGTTTCTGCCTGGACTGAGGAACTCATTTTCTAACTTGAATCACCACTTCCATTCTACCCTTCCTGATTCCCTCAAAAACCTACAGGGAGCCTTTTAAAAACAAATCAGGTAATATCGCTTCTCTATCTCAAACTTCCAGTGGCTTCCCCCTTCAGATAGTTTCACGTCCATGGAATGAAAGTCGCCAGGTAGACTGCCCTGGCCCATCTCTCAATCTCAACCAAATTCATCCTCACCCTTTCACCACACCAGCTGAAAAGTCTTCTTGTGTTCATTCTCACATTCAGACTTTTCCTCTCTTTACCTGGGCCTGAAACTCTTTGCTCCCCACCATCACATGACTGGCTAATTTTTCCTGGTGGTTCAGGAATCAATTCAAAGGTCATTTTTTTTCCTTTGGCCCATTCAGAGTAAAGTATCCCCTCACCACCACCATCCAATCTCTCTCCCAAATATCACTCTGCTCTGTTTCTTCTATTGAATCTATTCCTCTCTCTTACACTTCCTTTTCATGTGTCTTGTTTTCTGTTATATTATTGGTACCTAGAAGAACTTAGGGACCAAAAGAGAAAACATATAAATATTTGTTGAATAAATAATATAGTTCCCCGTAACTTTTATAGAATATATGATATTGTGGTATTAAAAGTGACACTATTTTCTATTTGGCTACCACATGCATTGTGAGATTTTCATTTTGTGTAAATACAAAGTAGTATAATACCAATAAGCTTCTTATGTATGAATTATCATCTACTTGTCAATAGACTGACTTCTTCACATGGTCCAAGTGATGATTGGAGTTATATGAACACAATGATGTATTTAGGTGAATGACTCTTAATGAGATGAAACAACATAATATTCATAGCTTTCTTATTTCCATAGACTTTCACTAATTGTTTCATAATTATCTGCAGCTCATCTACTTCCTTCATTTACTAAGGAGTTCTATGACTTGAGCCTATGTATGTCATAATTTTTTCTTAATGACCTCATATTGGATCCTGGTGGGGATTTTTCTCCTTAGTACTCATAAATTGGCTTTTTCCCATAATATAATGTTGATAAAAAATTATCTGATATATAATATGCCATGCCTTTTTTCCCCTTTTGAAAAAAACAAATGTTGTCTCTATTATCATCTGGCACTGCTAATCTTAGGGATCTTATTTGGGGTAAAAGGCCAGCCATTAAGGAGCTATGCATTCATTAAAACTACCATCTAGTCTTGTATAATCCTGCTAACCATTTAGGATCTCAGTTGCAATATACTCAAAGTTCAGATTTCAGTATAAAACATATAACTTTGATTTTAAAAAACAAAAACAAATGAGACCTGGAGTGGTTGCTCAGTGGTTACAGCACTTTCCTGGCATGCATAAGGACCCAGATTCAAACCCCAGCATGACATGCACAATTAAGTTTCAGAAAAACAAAAACTAAATGAAAAAATAAATAAAATTGATTCTTTCTCTCTCTCATTCTCTCCTTCTTTCTCTCTTTTAAGAGATAACAAAGGAAATATGAGTTTATCCTGCACGTACCATGCATAGTTATGATGAACAGTTAGAGAAAGAACTGTAGATATTCAGTGAAAATGTTATTCTTGTCAAAACATGGAGTTTGTGGCAGTTCCTTCACCACAGAGTCACATCATGTGCTTGTTGGTCTGACACGAGCTGAGATCAACATTTCTGTCACTCACTGAATCATAAGGTTTCCTCAAATTTGAGTGGTCTGTGTGTGTTTCTTAAAAATATGTGACCAAAACAGAGAAGAGGAGAAACCCTCAGTAGATATTTAACAAGTTTCCATAAAAGAATCAAAAGCAACATTGAGAAATCCTTGGTGATTTTTCATCTCATCTCTATTTCTCCTTCCATAAGCTCTATCCTTTCTCTTCTCCCAAAGGCTGGGTCATCTTGCCTCTTACCAGTTGCCTCCAACTTCCCACAAAGATAATTCCAAACCCTCTACAGAAAACTTTTTTATTAGAGCATTACAGCTCTACATAGTAGTTGGGTGTATTTTGACAAAATCACAAATGAAATAAGAATTTCAATCTATTCTTACTACTTCTATTCAATAAAGTTCTCAAAGCTCTAGCCAGAGCAATCAGTCAAGAGATGGAAATTAAAGGGATACAAACAGGAAAAGAAGTCAAACTATCTATTTGATGATCAAAAAGAAGTAAAATTAACTGTTTGATGATAACATGATCCTATATCTAGAAGACACAAAAAATTTCACCAGCAAACTTCTAGAGCTGATAAATGAATTCAGCAAATTAGTAGAATACAAGATCAATATCCATAAATCAGTAACTTTCCTATATTCCAATATTGATTCTACTGAGGAAGAATCAGGAAAAAAATCCACGCCCCCAAAAAAAAATCTAACTGGGAATTAATGTAATCAAGGAGGCGAGAGATCTCTACAATGGAAACTATAGAACACTGAAGAAAGAAACTGAAGAAGACCTTAGACAATGGAAAGATATCCCATGTTCTTGGACAGGCAGAATTAATATTGCCAAAATGCCATACTACCCAAAGCAATATACAAATTCAATGCAATCCCCATAAAAGTAACAATGACATTCTTTGCAGAACTAGAAAAATCAGTCTATAGCTGGGTGTGGTGGTTCATGCCTGTAATCCCAGCAACCCTGGAAGCTGAGTCAGGATTGTAAATTCAAAGCCAGCCTTAGCAACTTAGGCCCTAAGCAAATTAGTGACAACCTGTCTCAAAATGAAAAGTATTATAAAAGGGCTGAGGCTGTAGCTCAGCTGTTAAGTGCCCCTGGATTCACTCCCTAGTAAGCCCTCCCCACCCCCCCCCAAAAAAAATCTCCAAAAATCTTCATGTCTGATTTTTTTTTGCGTTAAACCCTTAGAAAGGGATTCTTTAAAAATATCATAAGAACATTTTATTATTTATTTAGTTACCATATATCAAACTAATTTTACTTGTCATGATTTGTTTAAAGATCCTTATCTTCCCGTTTTTATTTATTATTATCAGTTACAATTACATTGCAGATTTGGCCATTTTCAATAAAATCCTCACACTGAAAGACCTGCCTTAGACCACTTGCATCCAGATCTCTGAACCCCAACAATTTCCACCCATGAGCACCTTATTCTGAGACATGACTAAGACTTTAAATTGATGTTCTCTTCTACTGCAGTATGTTTAATGAATATTGCTTTGTGAACAGTTTATTATTTGTAGCCTTTTAGGAACTCATCAGTGAAGACATCCAAAAAAAATTGTATCAATTCTCTTATTTTCTGGCACCATGCTAGACCATAGGGATTCCATGATGACTAAAAGGTGGCATAATCCTTTGAGGGAGAAACATATTAAGCAAAAAAAAAAATTGTAAATAAATAAACTCCAATTGTGATTAGTGTTATAAGGAAAAGTAGAAGATGTTATGAGAACAAATAACCAGATAATGCAATTGTTTCAGGGGAGAATAAGAAGACTACATTAAGTAAGTAATATTTGATTTGCATTAAGTAACTTGGAGGAGAAGACAGAGAAGGAAGGGAAGAGGAGGAGAAAGAATGGAAAGGGAGAAGATGTAAAAACATGGAAGAAGGGAAGGAGCAAGGAAAATGGAGGAGAAGGACTAACAGGGGAAGAAGGGAGGAAAATGAGGAGGAAGTGATAGGGAAGGAAGGCAGTAGGTCTGGGAGTTTTCTAGGGCACATGGAAAATGCATATGATAACTCCTGAAAAGATATCCTCTTACCCTGGGCAGAGAGCAAAGGAGAATGCAAATTGAGATAAGACTGGCAAATCGGTAAGAGTAACATGACATACAGCTAGCAATTTGTACAGTTTCACTTACATCCATGTGAATGAGTCTATTTTGGCATATAATTGCTAATACTATTTCCATATTTATCTTTGCTAATTTGATGCCCAAAACAGGCATCTCAACTCAATTTTAATCATTTGTCTACTGATGAACTTAAAAGAAAAAGTAACTTAATATTGTTAATTTAATATTATTATTTTTTCCATTATAACTTACACTTTCCTCCATTATACTTACCGTCCTCCATTATGACTTAACTCTTCCTGTCTTTGGCCTCCATGTATCCACTGAGGTACCATTTTTCTTGTTTTTTTAAGAGAGTCAATTTTATTTATTTCTTCATTTCTTTTTCTTTTTCTCCACACTTTGTTGTATATGTAGTATTGGGTTTTGAACCTGGGTTCTTGTGCATGCCAGGTAAGCACTCTACCACTGAGCCACCTCTCCAGCCTCATTTTTCTTATCTTTTTGAACATGATTTTACATAGTAAGTGATAGTAGCTAACCCTTCAGCATGAGTGTTGTAAATATTCCCCCTAGTTAGTTTTTGACTTTTAATTTTCATACTATTGTGTGGAAACAAAAATACAACACAATAAAAACAGAATTTTATTTTAAATTCACTAATATTTTCTTTGGTTGGTTTTCCCTTTGCTTTTCTTCTTAGAGAGTATTTCTTTTTTTTTTTTAATTTTTTATTTTGAGCAACCCTACAAGATTTTAACAAAAAATATAAAATGTGTATAAAATATGCATATATTCTGGATATTGCATTTATCCCCAGGAGTGCCCCCCCAATTACCCTCCCTTATCCCTCCCTTCCCCTTCCCACTATATCTCTAAAAAAAGTATTAGGTTGTAAAACATTACATCTTATCTGCATTTAACACATGCTAATAGACCAACTTTCTCACTGTCCAGGGTCTAGACCCCACCTCCACAGATGAGCGGAGACAATCGACCCTTAGATCTCTGGGTTAAGCTGATTTTACTCATCATGATCTCTTCCATAACCATCCATTTACCCTCGAAGGCTGCAATGTCATTGTTTCTAGTTGCTGTGTAATATTCCATGGTATAAATGTACCACAGTTTTTGAATCCATTCTTCCTGTGAGGGACACCGGGGTTGTTTCCATAGCCTAGCAATAGTAAATTGTGCTGCTATGAACATCGATATTGCTGTGTCACTGTAATGTGCTGATTCTAAGTCCCCTGGAAAGATTCCCAGGAGTGGAATAGCAGGGTCGTATGGTGGAGTCATCCCTAATTTTTTAAGGATTCTCCATACTGCTTTCCAGAGGGGCTGTACCAGTTTGCAGCTCCACCAACAGTGTGTTAGTGTGCCTATCTCTCCACA
>PVKS010014438.1:0-26519 GCA_004027875.1 Aplodontia rufa | reverse complement strand
ACTAAGTTTTAATATTTGGTGCAGCCCATCTTATCTCTTACCTGGTTGTTTCTCCAAAAACACTGCGGATTCATAGTACCAAATTCTGAAGAAACAAATCCTTTAGAAGTGCTAATTTGGACTGTAATAGATTTCTCTTGTAACTCTGAAATGCTTTTTCAGATAATTCACAAAGTACACATACAAACTTGACTTGCTAATTCAGTCTTCCAGAGCTGTAATTGAAAATGCCAAAAACCCAAGGAGTGGCCTTTGAGGTGCTATGTTCTCACTTTCTAATAGCACTCCTTCAGGGTGGCATTTAATTTCTACTACGTGCAGAGATAAAATGGCGATCTCTGTGCCTCTCAGCGAGTTATCGTAAGGATAAGCTTTTGTGGTTGGGAAGTAGGAATTGGATGCACTAGGCTAGGATTTATTCCAGAGTCCACTGGTAGGTTCAGCCTTCCTATTGGTGGCTGTGACTGGGTCATGGTCATATCTGTTTCTCCGTCTTTACTTCCTGTACTCTGGGGACCTTATCTAGCCAAGTTAACCAACAACCTCACAATTGCTAGGATCAATTTTGAAATTCATACTGTAAGAGCAAAAACTTCCAAGTTAAAACAGCATCACTTTTTAATCCATTCACAAAGGGAAAAGCCTCAAAATAAACAGCATAGAATAAAACAAAATAATAACAACCATCCTCAAATCAAAGTCCTTGAATTTGGGGATATTCATACTCCCCCCCCCAAAAAAAGCAGAGGCTGTTCTTTGTGTACTCATCCTGTGTGGAGAAAGGAACCCTGGAAGAGAGAGCAGATGCCACCAGGTCCAACAGATAGCTGATAGAAAAAAAGGAGGAAGAGAGGAGTGTGCCCTTTGAAACTCTGCTGGGGCCTCACCTCGGGAGGGGGCTATTTCAGTCAGGAAAAATCTCCACACTTCCATGATGAGCTCTCTTCTCCTCCAACCATAGTGCTGCATGTCAGGTCCAGCCTCAGCAGATAGAGGAATCCCAGGGAGGCCTCCCTGAAGCCACAGCTGCCCTCCCCGCCTCTGAGGCTGGCCCCAAGTTGTCACACACCCGAGCACACCCGAACAAGTTAATTTGTAATCTTAGGGGGAAAATGATGGTCGCGCTGTGTCTGTCACCGAGCGCTCTCCCTGCCAGTTTAAACAGCTGATTAGTTAGCACCACTGGAATCGATCCGCATCAGTTGCACCTGCATGCACCCACCAGGAACCACTTTATTGTAAATCAATCATTCTGAAAACATCTCACAAAGGGGCCAGGTTTTACTAACAAGCCGTCAATTCCTGCTGCCTGTTGGCAGCACCCAGCAAATGAGGAATGCAACCAACATTTATTCAAAAATTATCTCTTCAGGTTCTTTTGAGCCTGGGCAGGGGATGGAGAGGGGGTAAGGAATTGGAGCCTAAGCGTGCACATGCGCACCTGCGTTGTGAATCCATGAAAGAGAGCCAAGATTTGACCAGGCCCTCATTAAAAAAAAAAAAAAATGAAGAGACACTTCCAAAATAAGATCTATGGAGAGATCTCGTTAATCATCATGGAAATGCTAAATTGACCCCAATGTCAGTGAGGAGGGAGAAGTTTTATGTTTTTACATAAGAGAAATGAAGACATAAACACGTCCACACCAAGATCTCTACACAGATATTCGTAGTTGCTTTATTCACAATGGCCAAAATCTGGACACAGCCCAGGTGTTCACCAACAGGTGATGGATAAACAAGTTGTGATATATCCTTGCAAGGGGTTACTGCTCAGCAAATACCGTGGATTGCAGATATCCATGGCAACGTGGATGAATCTCAGAAAAACAGTGTACCAAGGGAAGAAACCTTACACACACAAAAAGCCTACTTTATGACTAATATTATGTGACACTCCAGAGCAGACAAAATTATAGTAGGAAAGAATCAGCATAGCCATTGCCTCTAGGGAGGTAGGGGTGAGATCAACTGCAAGTGGCATGAGGAAGCTTTTTGGAGTGAGTTCTGAATCTCAAGTTTTATAGTTCGCGCCTGGAGTTCCACGCTCTGTATGTCAATCACAGTTGGATTATATGCCTGGGTGCTTATATCAGAACTGCAGTGAAGGACCCTCCTAAGAACTCTATATTCTATTGTATGCAAATATTACCTCGAAACTGAAATGTGGGAGGACTATAAACATTGAATTCAAATAGTGGTAGGTGTTTGGGGTGAAGTGTATCAAAATTTTCAACTTGAAACACATTTTAAAATAAGATGGGCTGATAACTGGATAGAGGGATGCACAATGGATAGATATGGCTTAAAAAGAGCACCTAATAAAACTGACGTGGGGTGAAGGGATGAAATATGGATGTTCATGATAAAATCCCCAATATTCTCGTAACGTGAAATGGAGGATCTTCCTTACCTGGTCAATATTAATAGCACACAGGGGCTCTGTGCGTTCTTTGAGTAACCCATGGGTCTCTAAATCAATCTTTTTCTTTATCCATTGACTACAAATATGATGAGATTTTTGCTATCGGAAGGCCAACTTGCCAGATAAGCCTAGGAACAAAGTCCTCAGGAGAAAGATGTGCAGAAAACATTAGAATCGGTTTCAAAGAGCCTTCTGCAAAACCTATTCAGCTCCTTTATGTTAAGGACAAAGGCACTTTGTCTTGAGGTACTTCCACCCTCCTTTTGTGGCTTCTATCTGAATCTCAGTGTGTGAGCACCTACACCAGAGAAAACTGTGCTCCATTCTGGTTGATGGGGAGCTCTGCGGTCCTCTTAGTTAGGAGGCATCCTGGTAAAAAGCTGATTTTGCCAAGTGGTCCAGACAGCCCCATGCCGGAGGTGCTCAGGTCATTTGCTGACAGACGATTGCATTGTCAGCGCGGCATGGTGGAGGGTAATTGTGTGATTATGACTCCCTTGTAAACCTTGCATCAGAAGGCAAAACTCCAGGAGTAGTTTGAGCAGTGGGGAGGAGTGAAATTGGACTACAAGGGAGAGCAGCTGAATGCCTGTGGCCCATGGACTTCAGAGGGGGTTCATAGAGGCACAGATGGGAGAACCAGCTCAGAGCCACTTGGGAGACAGTTATGGTAATGAAACAACACAAGGTAATGGTTACGACACATAACATGGTTAGAAGGAACACTGGATTTATTGGCACTTGGCAACCGAGGAGGAGCAGGATTTAAGGAGGCGGTAGGTGAGCTGAAGCTGTGGGTGCCAATGCAGGGGTTAAGGCACTCTGCTGCTAAATCTAGTTTTGTCTGTTTCAAGTCCCCACTGGTCCTAACTCTGACCTTGGGCAAATTCTTCCAGCTCTCTAGTTCTCTGTTTACCCTTATCTGTAAAATAATTTAAACAATTGTAGCCCTCATGTGGATGTTGCGAGGACTGGTTGAGCGAAGTAATTAAGCTGAAAATAATGCTGGGCATATGATCAGCACCATGATAATGTTCATTATGACTTTAGGCAAACTGCCCTTCCTCTGGGCCTTGGATGGTTTTGAGTTTGAGCAATACAGTGTTAGGCTCCAAATAGTACTCTGCTGTGTGGCTACTCTCTGCCCTCCCTTCCTGTTGAATATTCTTGATCTGGGTTTGGGCCTTGACTCATGAAAGCACACAGGATGAAAGCAAGATATGAGCAAGTCTGTTTTAAGCTGAGCAGGTGTTTCCTGAGGATCCTTTCAGAGAATTAAGGCACAAGGTCCCTTAATTCTAGGTGATCATCTGACATCTTTATGCTTTAGTTTCTTCTCCTTAGAATGGGGGTAATAATGCCAGTTTTGTGGGACTTTTATGAAGATGACAAGAATATATATCAAGTCCCTGTCATGATATTTGACACATAGTTGCACAATAAATGATACATGCTATTAAATATATATTTTATACACAGCAAACACAAATACAAAATGCAAACATGAACAGATACACATAGTTGCAGTAATAATAATTATCACACATGTCATAATAGGAGAATTATAATTCCAATAACTATAACCAGATGAATAAAGCTTATAGGCAAATACTTCAACACATTGGTACACATTTGTTCAGGCCTAGACAACATAAAAAGCAAGGATTCCGTAAATGATCTATTCACCTATGTTTAGTGCCTGATTCTACTTTAAAACTACATATAATAAAGTAATAAAACTGAGGAGTTATTTAATATCACTTATAGTGCAAGTGCAAGGGTTAAAAGAAATAATTTTCTGGAAAGCACTTATTAACCCATTAAGGTCCAAGTTTTCAATTCTACAAACACAATAATTATTTCAAAGTAACCATGAGTGGTATATTTGCTATTTAAGTTTTTATAGGTGTTGCAAATCTGGGATGATGGAACAAATGGGTTAACCATAATGGATGGTATTGCATGTAGTGACGTTGTTGGTGACACAAACTATACCAGGTGTTTTCCAGTTTAACAACTGTATGTTTATTCAAATACTTCATCTGCTCAATATTTTAAAGCCACCAATAAAAATAATATTTAATCTTCACTTATCATGGAAAATCATAACTTCACTTATTCTATCATTAAGCATATTTGATGCCCTATCAGGAATTCAATACAATGATATATTTTTCAAGCACCAAGAGAGCTAAAACATAATTGTGTACATGAGTATGAGAATCCAGGCAAAGTAGTGTTTCTCAAGGTTCCTCTCAATAGGTCCTAAAAATAAAAGTTTCTGTTTCAAAACAATGTGTGGATTTCCACCTCCCACCTATTCCCCTGCCTAATGTACATGAGAATATTAAGTGAATTTTAAAAGTCTTAAAGAAAACCTTCAATAACTTTTTGACCACAGAATCCTTTGCCAGCAAGACATTCCTTCTTCTTCTTCTTCTTTTTTTAAGAAAGGGGGACAGTGAGAGAGAGACAGAGAGAGAGAGAGAGCATGCATCAATTTTTATTTAGTTTTTCATGTGGCCTCCATTGCTCCAACAGTTCATTGTGTGTGTGGTGCTAGGGTTTGAACCCACGTACTTGTTGTACATAACAGGCAAGCACGATAATGACCAAGCCACCACTCTAGCCCCAAGATATTTATTCTTACTGCTTAGGAAGTCCACAGCAGGAGGTGGACATGCAAATGTAAGCCCTGACCTGTGATGAGGGTTGAGACAGCTTGGTGGACAGCACAACCTGGAAGCAAAGAGCATGGAAGGCTCTGATCTACCTCTGCATTCATCAAGGGGTCAAGGACGTCTCTCACCTTTGAGCCAAGGCCAAAGAGCCAAATGGTAGAAGTCCTGGGATCATCCCAGGTGGGCCTGACCCAGACTACAGTGCTTTTAGTAAGAAAAAACAGTATGATGTTTTTAAGATCTCTATTCCCTTTGGGAAGTTCAGTCTTGGTTACTCAACACATAAAACAAGGAAGTTGAACTTGGCTGTTTCTAACAGCATGCTAGTGAACCATAACTCTGCTTAAACATAGAGTCTGCATGGCTCAATTAAGGACCAGTGGCCGAAGGTCCACAGTAGCTGTGTCTTTTGGAGCCTCATCCATCATCCAGAGCCAAAAACCACGCTCTTCACCAACAGGTGTGTCTAATGAATGATGAAATCTATTGATTTGGAATGGTGAAGTCCACAGCCTGCATCCCCAGTGGATGTTTGGGGAAAGAGATTTCTGTGTTAGATTTTACTGTAACAAAGAGTTTGAATTCAGAAAGCCGTAGGGTAACTGTGATGACACCTCCGCTTACGAGGGTCTTCATCTTACCCAAGAGGCAACTCCAGGTTCCATCCAATGCCAATATAAAAAGAGGGGCATGTGTAAGCACCCTGCAGCATCACCGCGGTAAGCAGCTCTCTTGTGAAACAGCCCTCTCATCTTCTCACAGATCAAAAGCATGGGTGGGACATTCCATTGCTCAATTTAGTCAGTCAACCCCAAGAGTCTGAACACATATTGATATGTTTGGGAGGAGAATTTTTATTGTCAGAAAATTTAGATAAATTACAATTTATCATTTTAGCTATGTTTAAATGAACATCTCGGCAGCATTCATTGCACATTGTGCAACCAAACCATCACCACATCCATCTTTCCATGTTGCCCAACTGAAGCACTGAAGCACAGAGAAACAGTAGCTCCCCATTCCCCTTTCTCCCCAACTTCTGGAAACCACCATACTAGTTTTGTTTCTGTGACTTTGACTACTCTAGGTACTTCATGTGAATGGAATTATAAAATACCTGTCACTGAGATTCATCCAGGATGTAGGGGAGAGTTAATTTTTAAACATTGTGACTTGAT
The DNA here is from genome assembly GCA_004027875.1 of Aplodontia rufa. Classification (NCBI taxonomy): domain Eukaryota; kingdom Metazoa; phylum Chordata; class Mammalia; order Rodentia; family Aplodontiidae; genus Aplodontia; species Aplodontia rufa. The sequence goes on along the minus strand of PVKS010014438.1, from coordinate 20,235 downwards.
TGCACATGCACATATGCATCAGCACATTTTTCTATATGTATGCTTAAGGATCACCATGTGCTTATAAGTCTATTACACGCTTTGTGTTTATAATAATTTCAGGATAATGAAGGAACAAAGGCATCATTGAGTACCTGAGAACTGAATGTTTTATAGCAATAAATAGAATATAATTCTGGAAGAGTTGAGCAATCACCGGATCCTATGAATATGCCACTTTGCTTGACAAAGGGACTTCACAGATGTGATTGAAGTTATATCCTCCTTATAATGGAGGATTATCCTGAATCTATTATGGTGGTCCTGTCTATGTATGAGGCCTAAATCACTCAGGATCACTGGCTGTGGTCAGAGAGGAGCACACAGCTAAATATGGGTAAAAAGACACATGAGAAGGACTCACCTCACCACTACTGGTCTTAAAGATGGAGAGATGGGGCTGTGATCCAAGCAGTAAAAGAAGCCTCTAGAAGCTATGATGTTAGCTCAGTGAGACCCATGTCAGACTTAGGATGCACAGAATCTAAGAGGATAAGTTTATGCTGCTTTAAGCTGCTAAATGTGTGGAAATTTGAATCAGCAACCACAGGAATCTAATTCAATATGTCAAATGTGAAAGTACTGACAATACATCAGCAGATGCCATGTTCACTCTCAAAGATGTATTACTGCCATCCTGTCTTGTATGGAGCAGCTTGAAGTATGTTTTGGAATTAATGTACTCACAGAATTAAGATTTTAAAAAAAACAGAGCATTTCTGAATTCCATCAATAATGGATTTAGATTGAAGTTTTATTTATAGTGTCTACTAGACGCTCTGTGCTAGGTACTGTCTGTTCATTGGTACATGAGGCATCCGACCAGAGGCCTGCCCTCAGGGAGCTGACACACTTGCATAGCTGATAGAGAATAAACAGATACATGAGTCTTTGATTACAAGTTGTGAAAAGTTCCATGAAGGAAATGGACAGTGTAATACACTGGAGAATAAAAAATGATCCTGGGTAGATAGGAGGTTTATTAAAGTTGTCTAAGAAGGCTTCATTGAGAAGATAACTCTTACACAAATATCTGAAGGATAAGAAAGAACCCAGCCATGTGGGGTGAGCATTCCATAGAGAGAGGAAAGGTCACAGTCAAAGGGCTCAAAGGTTTAAGAAGTCTTGACTATGTTTGGAAAGGAATGTATGCAGGCTGGCATGGCTAGGGGTAGTATGTGAAGGGAGATGGCCTAGAGAGAGGTTGGAAAGATGGGACATTTCCAATAGTGCTGGGTCCTTTAGGTGGTAAGATTGTGTGTGTGTGCATGTCTAAACATTATTGAAATATGATTCATGTACCACACAATTCACAATTATCATCACAGTCAATTTTAAAGTTGATGTCAGTTTCTACAAGGAAACTTAGGAGCATGATAATTGGAAGAGGGTATATTTAGAAAGCTGGACAGAGGAAAGAAGATCATTTCTCAGTAGACAAAAAGAGAATACAGACTCAGAGAATATTTTAAAGGTAAACTTGTTAGGATTAGTTCAATTCAAGGATGTGAATAAAGAGGTGGAATTAATAAATGGCCCCCAAATATCTGACTTGAGCAACTTAGTGATTTAGAGAACATTTTCAGGCAGATTTTACCAATAATGTAGTGATGACATTATCTTTTTTATTACTCATTTTTATTAGTCAAAAAATATAGGTTTACATTTAGGAGGGAGTCATTGTCATAGAATCAAGGACAAATGTATAATGACAGAAAAAGCCGAGGCTGATGCCATTCTGTGGTTTCCCCCCTTGGGCTCCCAATGGTTCCATTTAACCCCTATTTAACCCCTGTGTGTTAATTGGACTTCTCATGGAAGTAGAAGGTTCCCCACCATGTTGAATCCCCCATACTCCCTTCCTCCATCCTCCTTGATATCCTTCCTTCTCCTCCCCCTTTCCCTGGCACCCTCCCTACTTCCTCCAGCATCATAAGCAAGGTTCCCCCTGCTCCTGTAAAATTTCATACATGTTGAGGTTATTATTAGCTTACCCATCTATCATAATGTTTTTGATTGTATTCTAGCTTCCATAAATGAGAGAAAACATTCAGCCCTTGAGTGTCTGAATTTGGGATATTTTACTTAGCATAATTTTTTCCATCTCCATCCATTTGGCAGCAAATGCCATAATATCATTTTCTCTAATAGTCGAGTAGTATTCCACTGTGTATATGCACCACAGTTTTTGAATCCACTTGTCAAGTGAGGGGCATCTGGGTTGGTTCCATAGTCTAGCTATAGTAAGTTGAGCTGCTATAAACATTGATGAAGCTCTATCTCTATAAAATGCTGATTCTAGCTCTTTTGGAAAAATACCCAGGAGTGCGATAGCAAGGTCATAAGGCATTTCCAGCCCCATTTTTTGAGGAGTCTCCACACTGCTTTCTAGAGTGGCTGTACCAGCAGTGTGACAGTGTTCCTCTTTTCCCACAGCCCCTCCAGCATCTGTCGTCGTTTGCATTCTTCACTTTTGCCACTCTAACAGGAGTGAGGTGGAATCTCAGTGAAGTTTTGACTTGCATTTCTCTGATTACTAGTGATATAGAGCATTCTCTCATATATTTATGGACTTTTTGGACTTCCTTGATTGAGAAATTTCTTTTTAGCTCCCTAGCCCATTTATTTATTGGATTTTTTGGGATTTTGATATTCAATTTTTGAATTCTTTGTATATTCTGGATATTAGGCCTCTGTCCAAGATGTAGCAGGCAAAGATTTTCTCCCATGCTGTAGGTTCTCTCTTGACACTCTTGAGTAAATCTTTAGCTATGCGAAAACTTTCTTTGATTGCATCCCATTCATTTATTCTTGACTTTAATGCTTGCGCCATGGGTGTCATATTAAGGAAGGTGGAGCTGACCCCAATGTCATAAAGTGTTGATACTATTTTTCCTTCAAGCAATTATAAAATTGCTGGCTTGATATCCAGATCTTTGAACCATTTTGATTTGATTTTTGTGCAGGGAGAGGGGTAGGGATCGAATTTCAGTTGTCTACACATGGCTGTGCACTTTGTCCAACACCATTTGTTGAACAGGCTATCCTTCTTCTACTCTATGCTTTTGCCTCCTTTATCAAATATCAGATGGTTAAAGATATGGGGGTTCATCTCAGAATGTTCTATTCTGTTCCATTGTTCTTCAGTTCTGTGTTGACATTATCTTTAATTAAAATTAGCATTTCAGTACTGCTCAGTGGTAGAGTGCTGATAAAGAATGAGACCTGGTTGCTCTAAATTAGCAAACAAAATCTTGAAGGTATTTGCAATGTTCTGGAAATCTAAATGACACACAGACTTCCTCTGTTAGTATTACTGTAGTCAAAGATACAGAAACACATTCAGTGTAAAACAAGATCTGAGGCTAACTCTATGTAACTAATGACAATTGCTAAGATTTAGTTTCAACAAAAACAATATTACTTATCACAAAGTATTAACATAAATTTGAATTTAATTCATTTTGTAGTTTTGTTTTATCTTCGTTTTCCAATTATCTTGCTTCGTAACTGAGTATTTTCAAATCATTTTTGTCAGTGAGCCATATGCATGAAGACTTTATTCATAGTCTTATGTTTATAGATCTAAAGAAAAATTTATAAACAGCACCTATTTATGCCAGGCACTGGTTTTAAGCACCTTAAAATATTGACTCATTTAATTTCTACGATAATATATGAATATGAATATTATTATTTCTCCCCCTTCCCCCTTTTCACAGATGTGGCAAAGGGGGCAAAGAATAGTTCAGTGATTTGATGGAGGTTATATAACCAAAAAGTGGCAAATCTGAGATTCCAACCAAGGCCATGTGGCTTCTGATTCTATGATCTTAAATACACTGCGTTTTTAAGTTAACACAGGGAATACCTGTGACTTTTTTTTTTCTTTTGAGTTTTTTCCTCAGTTTTGAAAAAACTGTCATAGTCCATTTTATCCTTGAGCCAAACTTAGAGAAGATTTAGTCTAACATTCTTCTGTTTAACCAGGAAGAACCATATGCCCAGAGAGGAAGAAGTGAGTTCCTTTTAGAATCACCCATTTGTTGCTTTGGAATGTTCTTCTGGTTATTTCAAATGTGATAGATAGTCCTATCTAGATTGTGAAAAGACAGGGTCAGTGTCTTTTCTATCCCCCAGGGACAGCTGGCATGCAGCATAGAAAGGCCTGCAGACTGATTCACCAAGGCTCAAGCAGGCTCCAGTGAGACTTAAACCAGTGAAGGGGTTCAATGGTCTAACAATGACTGGAGCACATTTCTTTCTCCCAAAGACCATAAGAAGTCCTTACTGTGAGTCAGCCAGTACTGGCCACTGCATTGGTCCTAAATGTCTAACCTATGAAGTGCCCTTCCATTTCTTCCTCCCTTTCTATTTCCTCATTTGTTCCCTGCTGGAAAGTTCCTACCAAGACTGCAAGTCCCTGTTGATTCCAGCTGTGGCCCTGTCAAGTTGACTTCTAATTTTGCCTAAGAGCTCTCACTGAAATGCAGTGTTAGTCTGTATGGCCACACTTCTTACTCTGTAGTATAATTAAGTTTACACCTGTCTCACTGACTGGATCATTCAGAAAGTGGCTATGCTCCATTTAATTTGAAGTCCCAGCACCTAATGTTATGAATCTTCTGTGTCCCATCAAAATTCATACGCTAAAGTTCTAACCCAACTTGGGATATAACTGTATTTGGAGATAAGGTCTTCAAAGAGGGGATTAAGTTAAAATAAGGACCTTGTGAGAAGAGATGCCTGGGCTATGTGTGTACAGAGAAAAAGCCATGTGAGGACATGGGAAGAAGGTGGGCACTGGCAAGCCAAGGAGGGAAGCCTCAGCAGAAATCAACCATGGATGACACCTTGATCTTGAACTCCTAGCCTTCAGAAGAGTAAGAAAATAAATATCTGTTTTTGGAACTGTGATCTTTTTTTGTGGAAACTCTAGCAAATTAATACACTTAGTACAAAACATTTATATACAGTTAGTGCCAAAGTTATAGATGAATACATATTTGTATTTATAATGTTTATGCTTATCCTTATATTTTAAAATAAAAGTGACTAATCCATGGGCACAGAAATGTTGTGATTAGAAAAATAGTCCTCTAGTTTTCAAGACCTCAACGCTGCTCCCAATTCTAAATTTCTGTGCTTCAGTCTTCAGTTTATATGAGGACTGCTCTCCTGCAAGAGGTAAAATATGTTAGCTTTGACTGCCTAAACCATATAACCAAATCCTTACACTTTCAAAGATGCTGATTGTTTTGATTACATTAGGATAGATTGAAGTGGAGTATGACCAGGAGGGAGAAGGATATGGAAACGGGTACTAGCAAAAGAAATTGACCAAAATATGTTATATGCATGAAAGGATATTTCACAATGAATCTCACAATTATGTGTAACTATATTGTACCAATAAAAGAATTTTTAGTGTGTGTGTGCGTGTGTGTGTGTGTGCATGTGTGCGTGTACACAATCAAATAATTCTCTTTGGAACCATGATCTCAATCATTCTTTCAGCACACTCATACTTTAAAGCCTGCCCTTTAAGTAGAAACTGTAGAAAAGAAGTGGGGACTATACAGTAATTCTACAAGGACAACATAAGAGAGAAAATCAGCAAAGACAGGTATCTATGTTCCTGGCTGAGTCTAGCACTAGGATACCCCCATGCCTGAGGCTGGACTCACATGAGGTAAACAGGGATTGAGGGCTGTGGAGGGTGATGGAGGAAGCCTTCAAAGCCCATCTAGGAATCTTCCCTGCTAAGCACCATGGATAAGTTCCATGTTGCCCTTTCTCAGACTTCAAATGCATTCTGAGTCTCATTCTGCAAACAGCTAAGGTTCAATACGTATTTGTTGAACAGATGAATGAATCAAAGGAGCTGCTTTAACTGAGAACACACTTCAATGTTGATCGTAGAAAAGGGAGGTGCGTTCACATACCAGTCCACAGTGGAGAAAGCAATTCAATTACCAACACTAACAGACAATGAACTCAGGCTAAAACATGGCAATTTTATGAGACACTTGGCAGCAGCAACTTCGCCTTTCTTTTCTTGGTTTCTCCTTTCCCTTTCCACCCCCTCTTGACTATTTGTAAGCCCCACAGCATGCTATCCCAGCTTTTGATTTTTTCCCGTATTTCCTTGTCACTGTGTGGGCGTGGGAAGCCTGGGTTGGATGTTTAGTCATTTGCTTTTCTTTTCCTTCCCATAGAGTTGAATAACTCGTGTGGTGTAAAGGCTGAGGAATTTGGCATGTGCAAACACCACACACACACACAATGAATAGGAACCTTATTTGTTTCGAACCGGAAAATAGAGTTGGGGAGAGGTTTAAGACACTGAAAGAAAAGGGTCAGAATTTTGTTCTGACACCCTGGTGGTTGAGTAAGTCTGAGAATAAACGTAACCTTGAGATCTCTGGGTCCTCGCAAACAAGGAAAGGTATTCAGCTGGGAGGGATTAGCTAGTCCATGAGGTAACACAGGAAAACGCTTTCACAACTTGCCCTGCAGGAGGCTGCAGAAGGGCTGGGAAGAGGGATTAGTTGGGAAGAAAAGAATCACGAGGAAGGATGATGGATGATGATTTCCAAAGCGAAGAGAGAGGATAAAGTCAGACTCACGTTGAAACCTATTTCTAGGATGACCGGGGATAGGATGGGACTTTGATCTATATTTAGTCCCCAAAGCTCCTAGCTGTACTGCAACGTTTGTTGATAGCACAGAGACTCATGCTGGACATCAGAACAAGGGCAAGAGAGGACAGTGGGAGAGAAGAATTACAGAAGAGGAATGAGGACGCACTAGCAGGGAGTGCCGTGGGGGATAGGGGAACTTGCTCTGTCCCTCCTTTGTGAACACACAGACAAGTCCATCAAATGCGTGGCAGGCTGCAGTGATGAGAAAGATACATAATATGATAAAGCTTGGTAGCAGGCATGTGTGATTGAACAGACCAATGAAGAGATAACATTTGAAAGCTTTACTGCTTGGAAAGCTGTTAGCAAGCTGGTGTCCCCTTCATCATGTTTAATTTTACTTTTACTACCCTTCATTTGCTTTGACGGGTTGATGTTGCCATGGTGCGGTTGGAATTCTCATAAAAGTGCTGTTACCCTTTCAAGATGGCCATTTTTTTTCTAGGGTTTATACCACATTTTATAGTTATGTCAGAAGGTTTACTTGGTTTATGAATTCTCCAAGCTCGAAGATTGCTCTCAAAAAACTCCGGGTTGCCTTCAGTTCTTGCCACTTAATTTGTGATCTTTTAACAACAGGAGCATCACTGGGTGATGTCCTGACATAATTAGAAATGCACATTTTGGTTCAAGCATATAAACAGAAGACATGCAGAGAAATCAAGCCCACTTTTCCTACGGTACAAGCCCCTCAGTATGTGACTGTCTTTGTGCTCCTGAATATTGTACTTGACACGCAAAATGGTAATAAATTAACTATGAGCAACTATGAAATCTAATGATTAATATATAGCCATGTGATCTGATGAATCTTGTGTTTCGGAACAATTCAAGGCTGGTAAGCTACATGAGAGGAAACTATTCTTTTTTAAATCCCTAGGAGAATGTCCAGGCTACAGGTCATGAATTAGCATTTCAATAGATCTCCATCAATTATTACCCTCTATTCACTCAACAAAGAAATTTACTTAATCATTATTTCTGTGTGTAGGAATTTTTAAGAAACCAGAAGTCAAGACACTTTGCATGAGCACATTTGAGAGGTTCCCAAACTGAGATACCCAAAAGCAGCATCCAATTGTAAGATAATGTGGTGAGATCTGTCACATCATAAATTTTAAGGGATTAGAATATGCTTTTCCATTAGGATTTCAGATATGCATTCCAGTATCTCTCTTTCAGGTCTATTATGGTCAGTACATATTTGGCCCGTCCACACTGCATGGGAAGATCTGCAATGTGGAAGGCATTTTGGTAAGTGGAGCTACCCATCTGTACTGGTTTCCTAGGGGTGCTCTAATAGACTGCCACACACTTAGTGGCTTAATGAAAATTTATTATCTTAACAATTCTGGAGGTCAGAAATCCAAAATGAGTCTCATGGTGCTAAATCATGTGTCAGCTGAGTTTCTCTGAAATCTCTGGGGTACACCATGTTTCTTCAAGTTTTCTGCCTGCTCTAGGAGACCTGCTTTCCTTGGCTCCTGCATGACTTTTCCCCATCTCCAAAGCCAGCCATGAGGCACGAGTCTGATCAGTCTCATCATTGTTGCATGCTCAGAGCTCCCGCTGCCTTCCTTCTTCACATTTAAGGAGCTGTGATTCTCTTGTGTCCCCCACACAATTCAAGAAAAAGTCCCTGTTTTGAGGTCAGTGACCAGCAATTTTATTCATCTTTGCCATGTAAAATAGCGTATTTACAGCTACCCAGGATTAGGGAGTGGGTAATTTTGTAATCTATTTTTCTGCCTATTACACCACCCATAGGAAGTTGCAAGCATGCTGCAAGATCACCTGAAGTAGTGTGGAGAAGACTGTCAACGTGAATTTGACTTGGATTATATGGCCAGAGGTCAGCTTTCCAGCTTAGAGGTTATGACACTTTACCAGTAAACAAGAACTAAATTCCACTGACTTTGACTTCCTCACGTGTGAAATGGGAATGGTAACATTTTACTACCAATAAGCAAGCATTTTAAAAATTGGAGGGTATTTAATTATATGTACCCAAAGTGATTATGTACCCTGTGTCCAACTATTTTACATTTCAATTGCTTTGAATTTTGTTTTAAAAAATAACACTGCCGTATACCTCCCTGAATATCTCTGGTTATTTTCCTGTGATATTTTCCAAATTGTAGTCATATTAGGACCAATGGCTTGAACATTTTCAGGGCATTATCATGCATCATGGTCACTAAATGCAAATCAAATATATTTTATGGTACTCAACCAAAGAAGATTTAGAAAGAGCTCTCTTGGAGTTATATAAAAATGGTTTAAAGTGTCAAAATTCAGTATAGCTTAAAAATTCTTCATAATATTCATTGTAGGGTAGTGCCTGAAACAAGACAGCTCTCCATTACCAAGTGACTTTAGAGATATTGACTGAGAGATACAGTTCACTTGTACCAATGTACATTTGCATGGGCAACATGCATTAGGTGCATTTATTCAATCAATATGTATTAAGGGTCAAATTAACTCAGTAACAGGCCCTATTCTAGGCACCTGTGACACATCAGAGATTCCTGCGGTATTGGAGCTTAGTTTCAACAGAATGAATGTGACTACTATTAAGTTCTATAAAAGTGAAGTTGTTTTTAGATTAAAGATAATTCTGCTAAACTGAATATATTCTGTGCCTTACCTCAACCCACAAATCAGAATGGAGAATCTTAACAAATATCACATTACTGAATTATCCCCCACAAAGGTCCAAAAGGGAATGTCATTTGTTTTAATCTACAGGTTCCTCCCCCACCACCTGTGATTCCAATGAGACTGGCAAACATAAGACTCCCCTTGACTGGAGGGCAGAATGATAATCTAAATGAAGCTAATCATAACATCTTTCCTAAGAATTTAAGCGTTTGTTTAATCAGAGAAGACATACAGAAATATAAGGTATTTCACACTGAACATCAATATGGAGGGGCTTTAGAAAGGCGGACCTACCACTCCAAGCCTAGAAGAGGTCTTGGTTCCTTCTCTCCCAGTAACCCACTTATTCCATCTTTTACTCTGTGAGCCCTTGTTATTCTTCCAAAAAATTCCCTCTTCCCTCAAATCATTATTTAAAATTTGAGCTAGTCAAAAGTAGTATCTACTGAGAACAAAGAATGCTAATAAATAAACAGTGGATACAATCAACTGGCCATATCCACCATAAGAAATCCAGCCAGGTTTTCAGTAGTATTTCTTCTTCCAAAATAAAATAATATAATGGCAAAGTCATAGGGATCTTTGCCCACATTTAATACAAATTTTTTTTAAATAAGGAAATTTGGGTCCAAAGTGAGTAAGTGCCTTGTTCAAGGTTTCATTGAAATTTATTGATAGATTCAGAACTGTTTTATACACATAGGTCACATCAGTACCAGTAACAACTAAACTATAAGACTTAATATTATAAATTCTGGAAGAAACAATATAAGAGTGAACTTGTAGGTACCATAAAGGAAAAGATTCCATTTTTAAGTAGTAGCTGTGACAATCATACTTGTATAGATATTAGTTGAAGTGTGGATGCATGTATGATTATAATTCCTCTGAGGATGAGGCTGGAAAAACTGGAATGGAAGGTAATTTGTTTAGATGCAAGGTCAAGTCTTAGAACCCTGTTTGTTCTTGTGGTAGATGAATTCTAGCATTACTTCCAATGATCCCAAAGCCTGGTATTTGCATCTTGTGTTATCTCCCCCCTTGAGCATGTCTTGAATGAATTAGTGGTTTATTTCTAATTAAGAGGCTATATTGTAAGATAAAGTAACGACAATTCTATGATTAAGTTACAAAAGATTGTGAACCAACTGTCTTGCTTGTCTTGATGAAATAAGCTGCCATGTTGGGGAGGCCATGCAGCCTCAATCATCAGCCACCCAGGGTCTGAGGCACTCAGTCCTACCATGCTCAAGCCACTGATCTGAAAATAATTGCTGAGTGACTTAGGAAGCCAGTCCAACTTCAGCTGAAACTTCAGTGCAACCTTTTGAAAGAGTCTTGAGATGATGGCCCAGCTGAGCCATGCTCACATTCCCAATCTAAAGAAACTGAGATAATAATGTTGTATTTCTTTAAGCCACCACGTTATATCAGACATGCAACAGTAGATGGCTAATATGGTCTTGAAGAAGTACAATGTTTTGCCTTCTTGGGAGACTAAAGCTTTCTTATCGTGGTTCTAGAGGAAAGTAAGCTGAGATATAGGTTCTGAATACTTTTATGGGAGACTAAAAACTCCTGTGCAAAGCAGCAGGAAGAGCATTGGTACACTGTGTCCTTCAAGGTCAACTAGCTCCAGAGTAGCTGTGAGTCGTATAACAGGAAATTGGGGTATGCTATTTTTCCAAAGTCCGAAAGCAGATTTTACAACACCTCAGCAGAAACTTCTGCAGAAAGAAAAGCAATCATCAAGTGGAGCTGGTAGGAGAGTGGTTTTGAGATAAAGTTGCTGTCATCAGTGTCACTTAATTGCACTATGTTTTAATTTTTAGTTTTAGCCAACTGGCAGCTACACACCATTTTAATTATGTTAGAAGTGGAAGAAGAAGAGTATTCCGTTTGAGATTCCTGTTCCAAGTTCCTTTCTTAATTGCCTTTTCATTCAAGCCAAAGACTTATGGTGGCAGCCACAACCCTGTTGAAAAACAATTCATTGTGTCCGTGGCTGCGTCCCATAACAGAGCACCTTAATAAGACCAAGTTCTGTACTTCTTGACTCCCCAAGACGGATCGTGTTCATAGTCCATTATTTGAACGAGGGAATCTGACTTATGGCAAATCTATCTGAAACAGCAATGTAGAACTGTATTTTATCTTTAAGAAATGTATTTTTATAAAAGTAAGATATTTACTTCTGTTGCAGGAAGGAATTTAAACAGAAAAATTTCTCTCTAATGTTTGTTGAATCATATGAGAATGATGAGGGGGAATGGGGTAATACATCAACCAACTAACTTAAAAAGCTGGTTGTATTTTTATTTCAGGAAGAAAAACTGAACTAAAGGTGCTCTGTGGTATTGCATGAAATACTTCTCTTCTTTTTCGAAGTCATGGATATCACCCAGGAATTCACAAGGGTAGCATCTCTGTTCTCTATTACTTAAATTTGAACAAGTATGCGATCAATTTTTCCTTCCTTTCCTTCCTCTTTAGGGCTGGTGAAAGCAGCTGAAATTTACAGTCTTTGAAGATGATAATCTTTGTTTGGAATCAGAGTGTAAGAACCAGAAAGGACCATTGAGATTATCTGGTTCAACCCTCTCATTTTACGAGTGAGGGAAACAAAGCCCTTTAGTGGAAAATCTTACCTGTGATTAATGCTTTTAATGATACCTGGAGGCCCAAACCAGAAGAGGCCAGGCTCACAATTCATGAGGAGCAAGAAAACCATGCACGTAGCTGGAGTTTGTACTTCATTTTAGTTTATATATTTTCTTTTTACTTGACTGAAGTTAGATAAGGAGCAGTGTGGACCAACGGTGTACAGATTATGGTATTGGATCACTGGATCACTGGATTCTCAGCCTAACTCACTCACTCTTAACTCTGTGACCTCAAAAAAAACCTGCTTTATCTTTTAATTTCCATATTCATAACAGGGCCATCCTCTTCAGCTGTTGTAGGGATAAAATGAGAGATGCCACAAAAGCTCTGCATATAGACCCTGACTTTTAACAAATGCGCATGAAATATTGTGGTCATTATCAGGTCCTGCTAGCCTTATTCCATTATGCCATCCTGACTCTGCTGATCGTCACCAACAGCAAATTCTCTCACCTTTTGAGCCCCAGTTTGGGCACAGGCAAAGGGGAGGAATTTCAGTATTAGGACTCTTCTGATCTTGGGTTCTACACTCCTGCCAACTTCAATTGGAAATCTGTCTCCTCAGCTCCATCCTTCAACACCTCTTCCATCAGTTCTCATCCCAGTTTCTCTGCTGGACGAGAAGTACCGTGAGTGTATAGCACACGGTAGACCCTTTCTGCTTTCTCCCAAAACCCGTTACAGTCTCTTTGGCTAATAGGTCCTCATCATTTTACTAAATTTCTATTGCTCCTAGAAACAAGGCCAACTTGATGAGTTCATGAAGAGAGAGAAAGAGAGGACCCTAGCTAAGTAACAGTTAAGAATATTATACCATAAAGTTCTCAGGACAGAGCTAGGCATGGTGGCGCATGCCTGTAATTACAGCAGCTCGGGAGGCTAAGGCAGGAGGCTCATGAGTTCAAAGCCAGCCTCAGCAACTTAGTGAGACCCTAAGCACCTTAGGGACACCCTGCCTCAAAATAAAAAATAAAAAGGGACAGGAATGTGGCTCATGGTAAAAGTACCCCTGGGGTGAATCTCCGGTACCACAACAGAAAAAAAAGAAAGAAAGAAAGAAAGAAAAGGTCTCAGGATAGCTTGAGATTTGAGATTTGCACTCAGGGGACAGTAGGCTATCAGTGTACACGAGACCTTGGAGAAGTTGGCAGGAGAAATTCAGAACAAGAATTGGACTAGGACATCAATTTAAGATTTGGGGTTAAATAAGGAGTTCCATTTTAAGGGAGGGGGAGTCTAGAATGGAAGGTTAGGCAGTGGTCTGGCAGTGGAGAAGGGTTCACAAATATTTACAAGTTATTTTCACTCACATGTCCTGAAGGAAAAAAGAAATGGCGGCTTAGTTGATATTTAGAAGGTGCTTGAATGGCAGCGTGAAGCTGGCAACTCTGTAGTTATCAAGCACTGCATGTTCTGGGGAGTGGCAGGAGCGTCATTTTTCACCCTTCTCTTTTGCCTTCCACGGAGCTTTCCATGACAGGCAATGACTTTGGAGAAAACAAACTGCAGTGCTTTGCTCTCTCAAATGGATTGTCCCCTGTTGTCAGGGCTTAAATTTTAAACCGTTTCAGCTATTCAATGTGGATCTCAGCAAAGAACTTTTGTCAGGGAAAGGTCATGTGCAGTTATTAACACAGAGTGACAACTGTACTTCAGAAAACAATTGTCCTCTCTGTCCCTGCCACCTTCAAAGACGTTGCTGCTGACAATATCTTCATTGCTATTCATTGTCAGTGAGATATTTTAACAGCTCCTTCTTGTCCATCTTGGCTCTCTCGGAAATGTGGGCTAAGGGCCATGCAATGTAACCTGGGAGAATAAAGGACAGAAAGAGCATTGTAATGCCTGGCCACATCAATTCGATACCGCATCGGTGAACATATGACTTTTTGTCATATGTTGGCTGGCTAAACTGAGACAACTCTAAGCCTGCTTTGCGGAGTTTCAGAGCTGGGAAGGCTTCCACTCATTTTCTAGGAGCTGTGAGGAATTCCAGCACTCTTCAACACCAAGGCCAGCATCGCCCTCCTGTGGGATTCATTCTCTCCCTTCTGATGGCTGAGGCCTCCATCACCTGAGGCAGCTCTTGGTTCTGGTGAACTGGGGCCAGGTCAACCAACATGCGTTTGTGTTTTCTCAACCCACTGTCAGTGTTTTCTCTACCACCAGGAGCTTAATTTTGCCTATCCTAAATGGTTATGCGAATGCTTTCCTCTGGACTTGCAAGACTGGGTCAAAATGAGCCAAACTGAGGGGAGACTGTGTTTTCCAGATGATGGGAGAAGTATCAAGGATAACCCTACTGGAACAGTCTGGGTGTAGGAGACACACAATAATGCAAAATCTTGCAGCGTGCTATTTGTAAGCTCTAGCTAAGCAGGGATTTCAAAAGCAAGGTGTCAAATTGTATTGACAACTCCCTTTCTGAATATGCATTTGTGCCCATGTGTTTGCACACCATGTATGTACATGCACATGTGCATATGAGCACATTCATGCTTCCAGAGCCTGTCCGAGTCTTACACATGGAAGGATGAAGAAAACAAGCAGGTATGTGAGAATGAATGATGACACATGGGTCATAGGCAGCCAGTATTGTTTTGCTTAAGCACTCAAGGAAATATCTCCACCAATTACCAATCGCTGGTCCAGGCACTGGGGTGAGTCAAAGCCCCAGCATCTGGACCAGTGATGTCCAAGTGGCCTCTGTATCTCTGTTTTCTCAATGGGCCGTGACTATGGCTCCTTGTGCAGGGTCTGCCCTGTCCTGGGTAGATTTTCCTAAAGAGCTGTTTCCCCAGCATGGTGGTGGCTGTGTAGGGAAGGGAAACTGCTCTGGAGAGCATGCTGATGGAGAGAAGCTATGACATGTGATAAAATGATGAGCTCCCAGGGGAAATCTCCACAGGCCTGGCCCTGCTCCGCGATTAGTCTTGTCCTCTTTGGGGGATGCGCACTGCCTTTTCTCAGCCTCTTGGAAGGAATAATATATGATTTGGATATTACTCTGCTATTGACATGCTGGCATTTCTGCTTTAACAATTTTTAAAGGAACAAGTAGGAGTTTACAGTGCTGGGTACTTAATAATCCTGGACGACAGCTGAGGGCGGTGGCATGAATGCATATTATATTTCCCCTGTTCTCCCTTAGGTTAAGCACACCCCGGGCACCAAGCGCAAGAATGTGCACTCTCTGTGCTTGGAAAACAGTTGCTGATCTGTAATTTTTCCACAGATAGGGTTCAGAATTTCAAAATTTCTAGAATCCTTCCTCTCCTGATTCCCTCCCAAAGGTCAGAACTCTTTTCTTTCTTTAGTGTTGTGCACAGTGATTCAGTGCTAGGAACCATAATTGGACCTGGGTTTTCTCTTTCTCTGCACAATATTAAGTCTTTAAAAAGTGAATCTAGGGACTGGAGTGGTGGCTCAGTGGTTATGGTGCATGTGTGAGTACCCGAGTTCAAATACCAGCACCACATTCACAATGAAGCTTTGGAGCAATGAAAGCCGCATGGAAAACTAAATAAAATTGATCCCCCCCTCTCTCTTTCTCTCTCTCTCTCTCTCTCTCTCTCTCACTGTCCCTCTCTCTTAAAAAAAAAAACAAAAAAAGTGAATCTACCTTTTATTTATCCATGTGAGTTTAGACAGACACCAGAAGCAAAGCAGATGGTTTTCAAACAATTGTTTGAAGATGGCTTTGATCATAGCCTCTAATAATCTCTTTCTCTTAGTGGACTTGTAACATTTCTGGTCACATGACATGAATTAGTTTTGGATTTTGGATTTTTTTTCAATAAGGGGTAGGGGACATGACCAATGAGAAAGCACCGAATTGAGGTAGAATAAAAAAGTTTGCAACTAGATCCAAAGAAATATTTTCTTTTTTTTTAATTCAGAAATTTATTTGTTGAACAATCACACAAGCTTCTAATGAAATAACATAATATATATAGATTCTGAAAATTAGATTTGCTCCCAAGAGCCCCCCCATTACAAAGAAATATTTTCTTGTTTACAGTACTTTGATATGATAGGATCATTTTTATTTGACTTCTTTAAAAAATAAACTTTTTCATATTCAGGTATATAAACCTGTTTGCTTTCGTTAGGTGGAAATACAGAGGAAAATAAAACATAAAATATTCTAAGAACCAAATAAAGAAAATAGAAATAGAAAATATGAAGTAAGCCAGCAGTGTGATCCACTGCACATGGCAGAGTTGTTTTTGTGGAGTTCAGCTATAAGAGATGCCTCAGAGGAAGAAAGAAGGCCCTCAAATGCCTAGGGGTACCCACTCAAGGGACAGCAATGTTTGGAGTAGCCTAGGTGAGGAAAGAAATGGGATACTCACAAGTGTGTATAATTTGACTTTCTAGGTAAAACAGGACCAGCTTGAGCTGAGGAATTTCATCAACCCTGGAACACTGCCCAAGAGAGAAGGTGAAAAAATATGCATATACACTCCTTTGTGGGCTGAATTGTGCTCCCCATCAAATTTGTATGTTGAATTCCTACTCCCCAGTACCTTAGAATGTGATTGTATCTGGAGATGGGCCTTTAAGAGACAATTAAAGTTCAATGAAGTCATTAGTGTGGGTCTAATCCCATAAGACTGTTTTCCTTAGAAAATGAATACATTAGGACAGAGACGCACACAGGAGGAGATCAAATGAAGACATAGTGAGAATGCTGCCATCTTCAAGCCAAGGAGAGGTCTCAGAAGAAGCAACCCTGCCAGCACTTTGATCTCAGTCTTGATTCCAGAACTAAGTCATCTAGTCTGTGCTGTTGGTTATACAAGCTCATTCTCACAGATACATACAATCACACATGCACGCACGCACACTCATCTCATTTTTTCTTATCTTAAAAGTGGGTTGGGAGGCTCGCAGGCTCCCCGCCCCTCCCGCAATGCACAACCCCGGGATACCCCCGGCTAGCCTGCCACCATGGTCTACAAAGAAGCAGCCTTTGACGACGCAGTGGAAGAACGTGTGATCAACGAGGAGCACAAAATACGGAAAAAGAACACCCCTTTTCATTATGATTTGGTGATGGCCCATGCTCTGGAGTGGCCCAGCCTAACATCCCAGTGGCTTCCAGGTGTAACTAGACCAGAAGAGAAAGATTTCAGCATTCATCGGCTTGTCCTGGGGACGCACACATCGGATGAACAAAACCACCTTGTGATAGCCAGTGTACAGCTCCCTAATGATGATGCTCAGTTTGATGCATCACACGACAGTGAGAAAGGAGAATTTGGAGGTTTTGGCTCAGTTAGTGGGAAAATTGAAATAGAAATCAAGATCATCATGAAGGAGAAGTAAATACAGCTTGTTATATGCCCCAGAACGCTTGCATCATTGCAACAAAGACTCCATCCAGTGACGTTCTTGTTTTTGACTATACGAAACATCCTTCTAAACCAGTCTCTTCCGGAGAGTGCAACCCAGACTCGCGTCTCCGTGGACATCAGAAGGAAGGGTATGGGCTTTCTTGGAACCCAAATCTCAGTGGGCACTTACTTTGTGTTTCAGATGACCATACCATCTGCCTGTGGGATATCAATGCCGTCCCAAAGGAAGGAAAAGTGGTGGATGTAAAGACCATCTTTACAGGGCATGCAGCAGTAGTAGAAGATGTTTCCTGGCATCTGCTCCATGAGTCCCTGTTTGGGTCAGTTGCTGATGATCAGAAACTTATGATTTGGGATACTCATTCAAACAATACATCCAAACCAAGCCACTCAGTAGATTCACACACTGCTGAAGTGAACTGCCTCTCTTTCAATCCTTATAGTGAGTTCATACTTGCCACAGGATCAGCTGACAAGACTGCTGCCTGTGGGATCTGAGAAATCTGAAATTAAAGTTGCATTCCTTTGAATCACATAAGGATGAAATATTCCAGGTTCAGTGGTCACCTCACGATGAGACTATTTTGGCTTCTAGTGGTAACGATCGCAGACTGAATGTCTGGGATTTAAGTAAAATTGGAGAGGAACAATCCCCAGAGGATGCAGAAGATGGCCCACCAGAGTTATTGTTTATTCATGGCATGGTGGTCACACTGCCAAGATATCTTATTTCTCCTGGAATCCAAATGAACCTTGGGTGATTTGTTCTGTATCAGAAGACAACATCATGCAAGTGTGGCAGATGGCAGAGAACATCTATAATGATGAAGATCCTAAAGGAAGTGTGGATCCTGAAGGACAGGGATCCCAGATGTCTGCACTTGTGTTTTAGACTCCCCCTTTTCCCCTCTCAACCCTGAGATTGATTTAACACTGGTTTTGAGACACAGACTTTGTTCAGCTTTCCCTTTATTATAGGTATCACCTACAATGCTATTAGCCCAGTCAGTGGGTATTTTCTAAATATTAACTGGGGAGTTTATTCAGTAAAGCCAGACTTATTTAAATTTTCTTCAGGAATTTTCTAGTAACAAACCCAGATCTAAAGTAGCTAAGAAAGGGGAATTAGATGTGGTTATTTTTATTCTTAAGCTATATCCCCAAGTTTTTCAGACTCATTAAATAAAAGCTAGAGGAAGAAAGGAATAGAGCCAAGTGAGGTAGGTCTGAGCCATGAAGTATAAACACAGCAAGATGTCATTTTTATTCAGGAATTAGGGGAGATTCAAGTCATAGATTCCTACTCTAAAATCTTCACATTGACTTTCCAGGATGCACATTTTCCTACATAGACCAGTCTCCTCTTGGTTTCTTCAGTTAAGTCAAAACTACATGTTCCTCCTTCCCCATATATTTTTGCTTGTTATTGTATGTCTTGAGCTGTTTTCATATTATTCCTTTCTGTTAAATGGTTTTTGTTATGTATTGTTTTTCTTGTGGTTTTTTAATTTTTTTTTTAACTTGGGACCACCAAGTTGTAAAGATATATGTTTTTACCTGACAGTTGTACCACAGGCGTACTGTCAAGTTGAGAAGAGTGAATTGATAGCTTGTATATTTTTAAAATTAAATTAATCCTTGATAAGAGTTGCTCTTTTTTTAAGGAGCTGGTCCTTGACCACTAGTTTGATACCATCGTTATTTTGGGTGACCTTTTTCACCAGCAGGCCTGTTACTCTCCATTACTAACTGTGCTTATAATGGAATAAATTGCTTTTCTACACAAAAAAAAGTGGGTTGGGAGAACAGAAGATCCTGAGACAAACCCCCATATCCTTAACTATTCAATATTTGATAAAGGGGGCAAAAGCATAGTGTGGAAGAAAGATAGCCTGTTCAACAAATGGTGTTGGACAAATTGGACAGCCATGTATAGACAACTGAAGCTGGATCCTTATCTTTCACCCTGCACAAAAATTAAATCAAAATGGATCAAAGATCTGGATATTAAGCCAACAACTTTAAACTTACTAGAAAAAGAAGTAGGGTCAACACTACAGGACATAGGAACCAGCAGCACCTTCTTTAACAAAACTCCCATGGCTCAAGCAGTAAAATCAAGAATAAATGAATGGGATGCAATTAAACTAAAAAGTTTTTGCACAGCTAAAGATCTAGTCAAGAGCATCAAGAGAGGATCTACAGAATGGGAGAAAACCTTTGCCTGCTACACCTCGGACAGAGGGCTAATATCCAGAATATACAAAGAACTAAAGAAACTAAACTCCAAACTCACAAATAATCCAATCAATAAATGGGTTACGATCTAAAAAGAAACTTCTCACCAGAGGAAGTCCAGAAGGCCCATAAGTAGATGAGAAAATGCTCTACGTCATTAGCTATAAGGGAAATGCAAATCAAAACTTCAATGAGATACCACCTCACTCCTATTAGAGTGGTAAAAATGAAAAATTTCAAACAATAACAGAAGCTAGAGGGGCTGTGGGAAAAGAGGAACACTGTCACCCTGCTGGTGGGACTGCAAACTGGTTCAGCCACTATGGAAAGCAGTGTGGAGAATCCTCAAAAACTTAAGGATGGAACCACTTTATGACACAGCTATCCCACTCCTGGGTATTTTCCCAAAAGAGTTAGAATCAGTATATTATAGTGATGTGGTTTCATCAATGTTTATAGCAGCTCAATTTACTATAGCTAGACTATGGAACCAACCCAGATGCCCCTCACTTAACGAGTGGATACAAAAACTTTGGTACATATATACAATGGAATACTACTTGGCC
>PVKS010014437.1:0-48366 GCA_004027875.1 Aplodontia rufa | reverse complement strand
AGTAGCAGGAGCAACAATGGAATTGGGAAAAATAAAATGTCATTGGCCCCATGCAGAGGGGCACATGACAAGCGTTGTTAGTCAACTTCTCTCCACTATAAGGGATGCCTGAGAAAAAGCAACTTATAAAGAGAAAAGGTTCCCGTTGGCTCACAGTTTTGGAAGATTTAGTCCATGACTGATTGGACATGTGGCATTGGGCCTGTGGTGGCAGGGGCATATAGAGGAGTGAACCCACTTATTTCCATGGTTTAGGAAGGGAAAAAGAGCGCAGGGGGTGGGGCGGGGTGGGGGACTTGGTTCCACACTCCTCTTCATGCCCCCAGTCAAGACTTCCCACCAGGCCCCGCCTCTTAAAGTGCCCCTACCTCCCGGTGCACCTTTGTGTGGACCAAGTCTTGAAACATAGGCTTCTGGAGGATCCTATCCAACCCACAGGGACAGGCAGCAGGGCAGTGCAGCAGCCTGGGGGAAGGGTTCAGAGATGGAGGAAGGAGAGAGGACTCCAAATGGGGGCAGAGTGGCAGTGGGAAAGGAGAGGTTCTCCTGGGCAGAAAGATCAGCGGGAGGAAGTGGCACCAAGTTGGCTGTTGGTGGGCTGAGAGGAGGAGGCTGGGGTGAGGGATTCCTGGCAAAAGCAATCCTCAAAGGTGGGAGGATTATTTGGAAAACAGTGCGTACAGCAGAGGTATTCCTTGTAGCACCAGGAAAGGAGTCCAGGCATCCCCCGCTCCCTCCAGGACTGGAATCTGGGGTTGTATGTGAGGGGGTAGACTCCATTGTCTTTGTGAATTTCTGCCAGCTCAAAAGTTTGAGGAGCCACATAGCCCTGGGCCAATGGGCAGCTGGACAGAGGAGGGAGGACTGAAGACACGGGTGCTGTGGTGAGCCTAGCAGGTGCTCTGCTTCCTGGCTGCAGCGACATGTCCAGAGCTAGGTGGACACAGAGATGCACACCCGGGGTAGCCTGCCAGGACACACAGGCATACACCACAGCAGCCTGCTAGGACACACGGGCCCACACCACAGCGGCCTGCTGGGACACACAGGCCCACACCACAGCAGCCTGCTAGGACACTTGGGCCCACACCACAGCAGCCTGCTGGACACACGGACCCACACCATGGCGGCCTGCTGGGGCACAGGGACCCACACCATGGTGACCAGCTGGGGCACATGGGCACACACCACGGTGGCCTGCTTGGAGATGGAAGTCTGGCAGGTCCACTCTGAGTGAGACGTCAGGGACCATCTCACTCACCTTTCCACCTGAGGCAGAATTCCTCTTGGAATCTTTTCCTGGGACTGCCATCAGCAACCACCCCAAGCAAGAGCGCTTCAGCAACAGAAATTCATTGTCTCGGTTCTGGACTCCCAGAGTCTGAATCAAGGTGCCAGCAGGCCCATCCTTCCTTGGACATCCCGAGTGCAAGCCTCTTCCTGACTCTGCTGGATTTCTGGCAATCTTTGGGATCCCTTGGCCTGTGTAATGCCTGTCTCTGCCTCTGCCTTCACAAAATTTTTGCTGGGTCTGTCTTCCTGTGGCATCTTCTTATGAGGACACCAGCCATACCGGCTCAGGAGCCCCCTTGCTGTGGTATGACCTCATCTTAACTGATTACATTTGCAATAACTCTATTTCCAAATAAGGTCACATCCTGCTCTACTAGGGGTCAGACTTCAACATGTTTTTTGAGGGGTGCAAAATTCACCCAGATGCCTCCCATGCCATTCTTAACTAGGAAACTTAGAGTTTCTGGTGGGCCTACTCACCTCCAGCAAAGTCAGCTCTGCTGCTGGAATATTCCCTCTCTTCCCTTCCCCTCCCCACCTTCCTTCCTCCCTCTCTCCCACAAATATTTATCAAGGGATTAATATATTCCAGGAATGGCGCCAAGTCCTGGGTGCCCAGTGGTAAACAAAACAGATGGGGAACGACTTTCATTGCATCTCTCCCACAGGTCCTCTGAGGCCACACAGTGCACCCAGCTGCACCCTGCATGGCTGCTCTTTACACACAGAAAGACATGGCCAACTCCCTGAGGACTTGTGGCTTCAACACCCTGGATTTCATGACATTTCTCAAATGTTGGGTGACTATATATTCCGTGGACCAAACCAAGACACTTCTGAGGGTGAAAGTGGGTACCGTCAATATAGCCCTGAGACACAGGCACGAACTAGGAGTGTCCAGGGTCAATGAAAGGTATGGCTCACTCATGAGCATGGGCCTGCAGGTCTCCCTCACCCTGGCTGCTCTCTCTGGACGTGTGGTAGTCTGTGTCCTTTAATCACCACTCCCAGAGCTAACCGCTATCTTTGCCAACTGTGTCTGCCACAGTGGAAAAAGCAAACAGATATGGAGACCGCTGTAGTGCAAGGTGCTCCACACCAAGGTGGAGGCAAGAAAGCCGTGGAGGACAAAATGGCGGACTCCTCCTGAGAACGAAGGAGCTGCCAGGTGATGTGAGTCTTCAGCCACGACGGGACATTTCCCAGGCAGGGAAGTGGTGCAGCAACTTGGGGAAAGGTGCCTTTGCCATGTCTCAGGGCTCCCTGCACACCCGTTGCTGACTGCCACTCACTCCTTTTTCCTAGAGGCATGTGGGATCTCAGTGGATGGTAGCCGGTTTTCTAGAACATTACAGGAAGGATGTTGGATGCTGTGACTCAGTCCTACTTATGACGTGGTCTGTTCTGAAGAAGAACGGCCAGAAGATGGGCCGAATTCGGCAAATGAGGCATCAAGGAACAAGATCCGGGACGCATGGTACCCTGGGAGGAGTGAGTCTTTGAAAGCAGACGTCCTTGGTGGGTCTGTGCTGGTCTCCGGGGAGGCAAAGAATACACACGGTCACTCACCTCAAAAGAGGTTTATCTCCTGAGCAAGACCCCTGCATGTAGTTAATGTAAGCCAGGGCAACGGATTTAAGGATTATCACAGGCTGTGATTTGAATGTCTCCACCAAAACTTGTGCTGGAATTTAAACTTCATTGTGAGCTATTAAGAGAGTGAGAACTTAATCCTACTGTGGTATTTGGAGGTGACCTTTGGGAGGTGATTATGGTTAAATGAAGCCATAAGGGTGGAGCCCTAATCCAATGGGACTGTAGCTTTCTGCAAAGAGGAGGAGAGTTCTGAGCTAGGACATTCAGTCCCTCTCACCATGTGATGCCCTGTGTCACCTTGGGACTCCACAGAGTCCCCACCAGCAAGGACCTTGCAGATGTCATCACCTGGTCATGAACTTCACAGTCTTCAGGACAGTGAGCTGGTAAGCCTTCGCTTTTTACAAATTCCTCAATCTGGGATGTTCAGCTATAGCCAGAGAAAACAGAGAAACATCAGGTAAGGTAGGCTGCTTCGGGACGTGGGGCCAGGAGCTGCTGGTATAACAGGCCACCATGGTGCTGATCCTCATTGTTGCCCTTATCTGGCCAAGGTCTAAACACTAGTCAGTGACTGCTTCCAACAAAACACGTGCAACTGCTGCCTCGGGCCATTCTCTACAACCAGCCTGTGCCTCCCCTCTCTGTCCCCACTGGGAGGGGGATCTCAGCTACTGCCAGGGACCTCCTCCTCTGAGGTGGTCACTAGTGACCTCTCCAGGGGTACTCACCACGTGGCTGGTTCCATCCAGAACCAAACGCTCAGCACAGCCAAGAGCAAATGCTCACAGCCTCCAACAGCGTGGCCCTCCTGGGACCTGCTGGGACGAAGGGTGGACACAGCAAGGGTTGGGTGAGGACTTGAAATACCAAAGTGCCCCAGTCCTGCACCCTCCCTTCTAGTCTCCTGGGGCATCCCACCCTGCGTGGCTGGGGTGGGCCCCTCTCTCTGGGCTTCTTCTTCTTCTTCTTCTTTTTTTTTTTAGGGCTGAGGACCGAACTTAGGGCCTTGCGCATGCTAGGCAAGCACTCTGCCACTGAGCTAAATCCCCAACCCCTCTCTCTCTGGGCTTCTTGATCTGAAGATCTGCACAGTAACACAGCCGGTGATCTCTGAGTCTTCGTCCAGCCTGTGAGCAGTGGGAGGCAGGGAGTGCTGTACACAGTCGGTCATAAATGTGCAGTGAGGAAAAGCTCAGTACTTAGGAGAAAGAGCAGGCTGTGGAGTGCGGGAGCAGGGCTCACTGTGAGAATGCTGGACCCTGGGCACAGTTACCCACATGGGCTCACGCCATCCAAAATCATAGCAATTGCATTTTTGGCTGGGTTGTTCATTATTGTATATTTATTCTTATTAGATACCATTTTTTTCTTATGAATTTAAAAGGTAGTTTAAGGGCTAGGGACGTGACTCAGTGGTAGAGCCCTTGCCTAGCCCTGGATTCCATCTCCAGCAGTACGAGGAAAGAGAAAAAAACGTTTAAATGTTAAGACATTGTTTTGGGCCCTTGAGGTGCCTTAGGTCCTAGGCACTGTGCTTACCGTGCCTGATGGGTAAGCAGGTCTGGATCAGCCATGGCCGGGGAAGGGCCAGAGGAAGTGGGAGGAGCCGGAGTGCTAAGCAGTGGGGAACATGAGCTGTCCCCAACTCATGGTTCCACTTAAGACTTCTCATCTAGGGCTGGAGCATGGCTCAGCGGTTTCGGCGCTTGCCTGGCAGGCACAGGGACCTGGGTTCAAACCCCAGCACCACGTACACAACTAAGTGTTGGAGCAACTAAGGCCATGTGAAAAACTAAATAAAGTTGTTTCTCTCTTTCTCTGTCTCTCTCACTGTCCCTCTCTCTTTAAAAAAGAAAAAAAAAAGACTTCTCATCTACATAAAGGTGAAAAAGTGACAGGTATTCATTAGATTGCAGATTTTAAGTTTATGTCTGCTGGTTTGAGATGCTGGGCAGGGGCAGTGAGCCACAGCTCCAGGGCAGCCCTGACATTCCAAGGGGACACTGCCTGTGTTCCACAGAGCCCTGCTGCCCAGTGCTGCGATGTTCCCTAGGTGAGCAGCTTCACATGCATTTCCGACGTAAGATCTTCTCCGCTTCCTGAGGGCACCTTGGGATGTAACTCCCTTGTATGTTGAGCAGCATCTGTGTTTGGAAAAACGGGCAGAGACATTCTGTTACCATCTGCAAGGCTTGTTCAGAGGTAGAAATGACAAACGCTGCAAAGATGACCAAAAACGAGGTGGCAGCCTGGCCGTGAGGTTCCCAATCGGTGGCACTGAAGGAGAAAATTCAGGGGCAGAAGACGGTAAGTTCAGCTCCCATCCTGCTGAATGGAAGCGTCTCTGGGACTCATCCGAGGCTGTGCTTGTGTTGACAGATACGTGTTGATTTTGAGAAAATAAGATGGGGATGCAAAGAAGACCTGGAAGGTATCCACGTGCACACAGTAGGCCCTCCGTAAGTCTGTTCCGATGTGGCGTTGCTGATGCCAGTGCTGAAGGAGAACCCCACCGCAGGAACACTGCAGCCCGAGTGCGGGAGACGACTGGCGGACCCCACGCAGTCTGACTTCAAGGGAGAACAGAACATCCTTTGTCTGATACGATCGCTGCAGACAACTGGAGGCATATTCCACCTCCGAGGACCAAGGTGTGTGGGGCCTGCCGGAAGTCTGCAGAGGGGCCAGCAGCAGCTTGCCTGACACCAGAAGACCTGGGAGGCGAAGAAGAAGCTGCATTTTCCAAACCCTGAAGCAAGACTTATTTTTCCTTCACATCTATTTCCCTCGGTGTATTTTTAAAAACCTCTGTTGATAGATATTATATAATCACATTGTTTAAATATTTGAGATGGTGATTACACCAGCATTTGATGTTAATTGCTACTTCTGTGAACACATCAGATGTTCTCAGGCAAAATTAATTAGGACCAAACAATTGATTGATGGCTTCTAAAAGCCAAACTTTTAGAAACTAGCCAGTTTTAGAACCCAGCGTGACAACTGCAGACTGAATTTAGACAATAGAATTTATGTGCTCAGGGATGATCTCCTCGAAGGTCATGTGTTCGTCTTATCAATAATAAATAAAAATGCAAAACATACAGTTGAGAATCAGAATTTAGATTAACTTAGTCCCACTGCCTATGGGAGACAGATTTCCTTTCTACATAAGTCAGATGCTTCATTCGTCTCTTCTTGCAGCCTGCGGTTGACAGGGGTCTTTAAGTGCCTGCCAAAACAGTGCCTTTCATTCTCGACTGTTCTGATTGTTACCAAATTCTTTCTTATGTTGTGGTGGAATAGAGTCCGCTGTTCTTTCCTCCTATCTGTTGTAAATTTCTTGAGCAACACACAGAAATTCTGTTTCTGATCTGGAGATTCTTCTGAGAATCGAACCCTCCTGATTAGGAAGGAAACTCACTTGCATTTGGTGCCATTAGTCCACAAACTTGAATGGAGTAAGAAACCTAAGTCCCAACAGGAGTTCTAGTCACTGTGGTCACACTTAGATGTAATTTGCATAAGAGAAGTCTCATGCCAGGGTATTAAGAAAGCTCTATGTTCTTGCGTGTGTGAGTGTCAACCCAAGACCACTACGAAGATCCAAGTACAATATTAACTATTTTATTTCAAAATCAGATTACATGTACAAATATATATTGCTGAAAATCAATTTTAATTATGTGCATGAGGTTTAATGCAATTTTAAGGACAGCTTCGGGACCTGAAGAGAAGTACTTTTAAAAGCAAATATGTTACTCCTTTCTGCCTGTGGACGCGCCCGAGAGCGCATCGTTAAGTCTCTCTTCCCACCGCTGTCATGTCTAAATCAGAGTCCTCTAATGAGCCTGAACAGCTGCGGAAGCTATTCATCAGAGGGCTGAGCTTTGAGACAACTGATGAGAGTCCGAGAAGCCCTTCTGAGCAGAGGGAGCACTCACAGACTGTGTGGTAATGAGGGAGCCAAACACCAAGTGCTCCAAGGGATTTGGGTTTGTCACTTATGCCACTGTGGAGGAAGTGGATGCAGCCATGAAGGCAAGGCCACACAAGGTGGATGGAAGAGTTGTGGAACCAAAGAGCCATCTCAAGATTCTCAAAGACCAGGAGACAACGTAAATGTGAAAAACATCTTTGTTGGTGGCATCAAAGACACCGAAGAACATCACCTACGAGATTATTTTGAACAGTATGGGAAAATCGAAGTATTGAAATCATGACCGACAGAGGCAGTGGAAAGAAGGGGGGCTTTGCTTTTGTGACTTGATGCTTACGATTCTGCAGATAAGATGGACATTCAGAAATATCACACTGTTAATGGCCACAACTGCGAAGTGAGGAAATCCCTGTCAAAGCAAGAGATGGCTAGTGCTTCATTAGCCAAAGACGTCGACGTGGTTCTGGAAACTTTGGTGGTGGTCGCGGAGGTGTTTTTGGTGGAAATGACAATTTTGGTCGTGGAGAAACTTCAGTGGTCATGGTGGCTTTGGTGACAGCTGTGATGGTGGTGGATGTAGTGACAGTGGATGGCTATAATGGATTTGGTAGTGATGGAAGCAATTTTGGAGGTGGTAGAAACTGCAATGATTTTGGCAATTCTAACAGTCATCCAATTTTGGACCCGTGAAGGGTGGAAACTTTGGAGGCAGAAGCTCTAAACCTTATGGTGGTGGAGGCCAGTACTTTGGCAAACCATGAAATCAAGGTGGTTATGGTGGTTCCAGCAGCAGCAGCAGCAGCAGCAGCAGCAGCAGCAGGTTTTAAGGAGAGCCAGAGAAGTGACAGGGACAGGTTACAACAGATTTGTGAACTCAGCCAAGCACAGTGGGGGCAGAGTCTAGCTGCTACAAAGAAGATAAGATTTAGACAATACTCATGTGTATGGGCAAAAAACCACGAGGACTGTATTTGTGACTAATTGTATAACAGGTTATTTTAATTTCTGTCCTATGGAAAGTGGAAAGCATTCCAACAAAGGGCTTTAATGTAGACTTTTTGTTGTTGTTGCACCCATGTTGTGGATTGCTAAATGTAATAGTCTAATCAGGACGCTGAATAAATGTGTCCTTAAAAAAAAACAAATATGTATGGGCAAGAGATGGCTTAGTGGTAGAGCACTTGCCTGGCATGCGCAAGGACGCTGGTTCAGACCCCAGCACCACGTATGCAACTAAGTCAGAAAAACAAAAATCAGACGAAAAAAATTATAAAGTTGACTCTCTCGTTAAAAAAAAAATGTACTTTGGAGTCATACTGTTTTGCATTTGAATTTTAGCTATGCCATTTACTAACCATGTGGCCTCTGAGCCCAGTTTCTTCAGATGGAAAATGGGTATGAAAATAATTAATTGTGCAGGTTGGAGAGAGGATTAAATAAATAAACACCTATAGTCAGCCTGGAATGAAGCAGATATTCAACAAATACAGCAATTAGGATTGTATAGATTCCAATTTTTTTTTTAAAGAGAGAAGGACAATGAGAGAGAGAGAGAGAGAGAATCAGTTTTTATTGAGTTTTTCATATGGCTTTCTTTGCTCCAACACTTGGCTGTGCATGTGGGTGCTGGGGTTTGAACTTGTGTACATGCTCATGCCAGGCAAGCACTGCAACCGCTGAGCCACCGCTCCAGTCCCCTGTAGGTTCCAATTTTAAACATGAGTGAGAATGGTCATTTAACTCAGTTAAAAAGTAAGAACACGGGCTGGAGCAGTGGCTTAGTGGTTGGAGCACTTGTCTGGCAAGCATGAGGGTTCGAACCCCAGCACCACAAAACACATCTAAGAGTCAGAGAAACAAAAGACAGATGAAAAAATAAATAAAATTGTTTCTCTTTCTTTTAAAAAAGGGGAGGCGGGGGCTGGAGTGGTGGCATGCACAAGGACACGGGTTCAAACCCCAGCACCATGTACATAGCAAAGTGTCGGAGCAACGAAAACCACATGAAAAACTAAGTTAAAATTGAGTCTCTCTCTCTCTCTCTCTCACTGTCCCTCTCTCTGTTTGAAAAAAAAAAAAACCCAGACATACATAGTCTAATAAAATGTATTTCAAGGTTATATGTTTAAAGGTGTCTATATCTATTTTTGTTAATTTAAATAGTAATACCTAATCATTGTTAAAATTTCAAACCAACAATAGAAAAACAAATGAAAATCCCTTCACCATTGCTCCATCTCAATCCTCAATCCCAGTTCTCAAAAATTCTGCGAACACTTTGGTGGAAACCTTCCAGATGTGCATATACAAGCATGTATGGCATTTTCCCTTCAAAAAGAGCCTGACGCAGATCTCTGACCCCGCTGCTCAGGAGGCGAGGGCAGGAGGATCGCAAGCTTGAGGCCAACCTGCGAAACCCCATCTGTAAATTTTTTAAAAAGGGCTGCGCATGTAGCTCAGGGTAAAGTACTTGCCTATCATGTGCAAGACCCTTAGTATGATCACCTAATACTAGCGAAAAAAAGAGTGTAAAAGAGAAAAAAAGGAGTTCCCACTCCATGGTACACTGATGGTTGCATCCCTTCTTTCACCTAACGTTGTGTGACGGACATGAGCTCGGCTCAGTCCTCTTCCATGGTCACATGCCACTCAGATGGGGTTTTAAAGGATAATACCAGTGAAATATGATGCTTTTTTAAAGTTCATGATTCTAAACAGTTGGATGAAAACTGGAAACTTCAGATTAATATACGACTACTTCATTTCTAAAATATGGTAGAGATCAGACAGCAGCTGGGGAAATAATCAGATAACACAGTTAAGGGATTTTCAGTGAGCAGGTATGGTCTTTCTGGCATTGACAATCACCTCTATTGTTATGTGGAGCTTTCTCATTCATATCAAGGGGGCCTGTTATCAACATCTAAAGACACCCAGGCTCAAAGAGGTTTACATGTGGCTGTGAGGGTTGGGAGGGAGGTGGAAGAAAGGGATCTCTGACCAATCCCCCACGGTCCTGGACTAGCAGATGGACCATAAGAAAGGAGCCCAGTGACCTGCTGGCATCCTCCCTGGTGACTTGTGCAGAGTTGAGGTTCCTTCCCTGGTTTCGAAGGACTGCTGCTCCATGTCATCTGGCTTACGGACTGGGCTCCTTTTCCTCCTAGCACTGATATAAATAGTCTTCAGCATTCCCTGAGCACCTTCATGCGTCCACCACTGTGCTGGCCAGCAGTGTATTTGGGGCCAGCGGGAGCAAGTATCCAGTCCCCTTGAGTGGCTTGGGCTACAGGAGCTGTCTCTGGCAGGGAACTGTGGTAGTCAGGGGCTCCACCAGTACAGAACAAGAAGGGGAACTCAGCGTGCAAGGTGTTCACAGCGAGCAGCTCTTCCATTTGTCTTGTGATTTCAGAGGTGAGCAGAGAGCCTGGGCTCTCCTTAGGCTGACCTTGCGTTTTCATGGAGCAGAAAGCACGAAAGGGAGACAGGAAACCCTACATTTCTTATGCAGCCTTTGGGGCTGGCTGGCACAGAATGGTGATGCTTAGAAATTACAAGCTGCCCACCCTGTGGTCTCAGCAGAAATCAGATGAGCTGCTCCAGGTTGAGAACAGGTGACTTTGCTCTCTCCCACAGCGTCCAGGACTGGTTCTCAGATCAGCAATATGGGGGCTACTGGAAGCCCTTGCCAGGCTGTCTCCAGGGTTGTCAAAGAGGGGACTGTCACTCTTGCCCGGTACTAATGTGGGTCAGCTAGAGGAAGAAGCCGGCTGGTGAAGACACTTCTCTCATCCTCCCAGCTCTCTACCCTCGTAGACTGGGTGGTGTGAAATGAGTATCAGATGGAAAGTCCTAGGAAAGATTCTGTAGAAAAGGTGACTCACATTGGACTTCCACCTTCAAGAGGTGCAGGAACCTCGCTTAGCTGTTCTGGCCTCTGGAGGAGCATTAGTCCCCTGGCCCACAAGGGGTGCTCTTAGAAGGACACGGGAGCCAGTGGCTTCCCTCAGCCCTCTACTTAGGAGGGCTGCATGTCTTTCAAACATTTCATTCCTCCTTGGTGAAGAGAAAAGCACTCTCCTTCCGACCCTCAAAGGAGAGAGACAACTGCAGCTTCAACAGGGGAAAAGATGAAAGCCTGAAACTTCTGCCGTTTCATGAGGAAGCACAGGGGTTTTGTTTGTGCAATTTAATTTGTCTAAATATGTGGCTTTAACGAGAGAGAGAGAGTGACAGTGAAAGAGAGAGAGAAAGGGAGTGTCAATTTTTATTTAGTTTTTCATGTGACTTTTGTTGCTCTGGCACTTCGTTGTGTACATGGTGCTGGGATTTGAACCCGTGTCCTCCCACATGCCAGACAAATGTCATAACTGCTGAGCCACCACTCCAGCCCATTTTTCTTTTTTTTAAAGAAAGAGAAAAAGAGAGAATCAATTTTCATGTGGCTTTCATTGCTCTGACACTTCGTTCTATACATGGTGCTTGGGTTTGAACCCGCATCCGCACTCATGCCAGGCAAGCGCTATAACTGCTGAGCCACAGCTGCAACCCCATTGTGTGGCTTTTCTGAACTGTGTTTGAAAATCCTAATGACCCTGAGAAATTTCTCTGGGGATATGTATTTGTCGCCTTTTCATTGCTGTGATCAAAATACCCGACAAAAGCAACTTAGAAGAGGGAAAGTTTCTTTGGGGCTCATGGTTTCAGAGGTTCAGTTTATGGCCAGCTGACTGCATGGCTCTGGGTCCAAGATGAAGCAGAAGATCATGCAGAAGGGTGCGGTGGAGGGAAGCTGTCAGCTGAGTAGCCAGGCAGTAAGAGAGAAAAAGGGAGCAAGGAGCAGAGCCAGGGACAAAATATAACCCAAGGCAGCCCCCAGTGGCCCTAGTTCTCCAGCCATGCCCCTCTGCCTGGAGTTACCTCCCAGTAATCCATTTGAATTTGGATTAATCCATAATGGGGTTTTGGCCCTTATCATCTTATCATCTCAGGCATCTCACCTCTGAACATTCTTGCATTAACACACGAGCTTTTGGGGGACCACTTCATATCCATACCATAACAAGGGGGATACGAAAGAGGCTAAGCTAGTGGGTTTTTTAAAATGGGATTAGCAAAAACTGTTATTTAATTAATTTTTACTAAAGGATTTTGTAACTGAAATCAAGTTTGAAAACTATAGAATTGTTACCTCAGTTTTTCATAGAATACTGCTTCTGACACCGTTTATATACATAGTGAATATCTATCAATGATACCAGGCAAGTGACAGTCCCTTTTGCAAGAACCCCAGAGAGAGGCTGGAAAGGGCTTCCACATTCCTAATCTGAGTCAAAGAGAGCCAGGCCCCCAGGAACCCCCTGGGTGCTGTTGGAGGAAAGCAAGGTGTGCCTGTAATCCCAGTGACTATGGAGGCTGGGAAGGAGGATTGCAAGTTCAAGGCCTGTCTCAGCAACTTAGAAAAATCCCAAACAGCTTAGTGTGACCCTGTCCCCAAATGAAAAATAAAAAAGACTGGGGATGTGGCTCAGGGGTTCAAAATAAATAGAATAACACAAGATCATATATGAACTTAAAGAGGCTGTGTCCTCATGAATGGCTTAATCCATTCATACTTTAATGGATTAATGGATTAGTGGGTTAATGGGTTAACTCAATAGTGGGTCTGCTATAAAAACCAGTTATGCTGGGTTTCTTGGTCACCATGTGATAACCTTAGTCTTTTTCCCAAACCATTCGTCCAACTGGGAGCCATCAAAATCCATTTGGAAGTTTCAACAAAGACTATAACAGCAGCCTTCTTGGTTTGGTCTTTGGATTCTTATTTATTTCCCTCCCTCCTTTTTTTTTTTTTTTTTTTTTTTTTAGGAGCTGCTCTATTAATCAGGAGGCTGTGATTCCTATAGAGCAAGATCCAAGACTTTGTTGCATTAAGCCTCTGAGATTGTGGGGTTATTTGTTACAACAGCACAACCTCACCCATTCTGACTAATACAATCCTATCCACCCTTATCTCCTGGGCAAACTCCTGCTTCTCATCCCACAGCTCAATTGTGTCCCAGTCTGTGAAGCCAAGATCCATTCCCCAGGCAGAGGTGAAGCCTCTTTCCTCCATGCAATCTTTCAAGATACCACATGACACATGTCATTGGACTTCTCTGTGTGATTTGTAAGTTCCTTGAAAACAGAAGTTAATGCCATATATAGTCACATACAAGGGTTTGTTGACAGACTGAATGAACCCAAGTACAGAATTTAGGAATTGCTTCCTAAAGCCTGTTAAACAGTGCTGTATTCTGAGCTGCAAAGAAATAGTGTCTCACTATAGAAATGACCTGGCTCAGTTGTCAGTATCTGTCCAACAACTCAGGTGAGATACGAGAGCTTGAAATCAGGTTTCTTTAGACCCTCACAGTTAGCGCTCTGGGAATTTTGCCAAACCAGAAAGAATCCTTCCTGAGTAGGCGCCAGGGAAACAGCACAATCCTCCACAGTGAAACAATTTGTTAGCACTTACAAGTTCACATTTTTCTCTATTTTAACTTCTAATTGGTTTCCTCTTTTGTGCTAAGAATGCCATCTGTCCCTTTGACAGGTTTTTGGATTTTCTGCCACTTACCAGGAAATATGACCATCGCAGGCATTGTAAGAGAATTTGGGAAGTGTCCTTTCCAAACAGCCCTGTTTTAGTGGCTTTGCATAGAATCCCGCACTGTTCACAGGGAAAATTTGGCCATTGTTCAAGCCATCGCCACAAAAAGGAAAGCCTCCCTGGTTTCTTGGATTTTATAACATAAGGGAACACACAAGGTCTCATTTTGATTCTGGATCTTTCCTGCTGCAATAAAAGGGTGTTATTATCCTGATTTGTTGAGGAGCAAACTGGGGCTGATGGAAGCGGACTTGCGTAAGAACACAGAGACATGATAGTGCCAGGTCATAGCACTTAATCTTATTTTTTTTTTTTTTTAATAAAGACAGAGGGACAGTGAGAGAGAGAGAGAGAGAGAGAGAATCAATTTTATTTAGTGTTTCATTTGGCCTTTGTTGCTCAGGCACTTCGTCGTGTACATGGTGCTGGGGTTTGAACCCGCATACTTGCGCATGCCGGGCAAGCGCCTGAACTGCCGAGCCACCGCTCCAGCCCCCGTAGCACTTAATCTTAACCCACTGCTCTACAGATATTATCTGTCCCTTGCAGAATGAACTGAAGGCAGGGACTCATTCCCTTTCTGAATCAGAAAGCTGAAGCCAACAGATGTTGAATGATCAGTCTAAGAGTCTTCAACCAATATGCCACAGTTCTGGGCTTAAAGAATTCTAGTCCTCTTCCCCATAATCCTGTGTTCATGAGTACTGTCTTTTATTTAACTATTGCTTCTTCCAAGCTAAGGTTACTTGGGTCATAGAAAAGCTAAAAAGAAGGAAGGGAGAAGCTCAGAACAAGTTCTGGTTGGAGAAAGGATGATCAGACAGTCCCTGCAAAGCTCAAAACGTTCAACCTGGACTCTAACCACCGAGGCCTGCTGATATTTGATTCAATTCAAGAAGACAGTTCTTGCTTAGCGTCCAGGTTAAGCCAGGTACTTTGCAGATGTCACCTCACTTAATCCTCACAAAATACTGATTTAAAGATGAAGAAATTAGGGCTTGGTGTGCAGCTCAGTGGTAGAGTGCTGGCATAACGTATGTGAAGACCTGAGCTCCATCCAGTACCAAAAAAGAAATTAATGAAGGTGAAGAAATGAAGCCTGGTTGGCCTGTCTGGTTCCAGAGCTCCATTCTTTCCACCACTCTCTGCAGCCATCACCGTGGAAGGCCACCAGTGGGAGTAGGAAATGAAATACCTATGCTCAGGAAGTGCTAATCTGCTAGAAGAGGGCCTCACATGCACATGGCCCTGGTAAGAAGCACCTAGTAGGTGGCCCTAGGTAGCAGCAAGCAACAAAAGATTAAGATTGGGTGTGGAGAGGGGAGCCCGCGAGGCCCTGTGAATGGAGTCTGCATTCCTTCTAGGAGTCTCTACCTGAACTTTGAGGAAGGAATTTCAATAAGCAGAGAAGAAGGAAAAGACTTACTCAACCAGAAGCCGCAGTTTCTGGAAATGAACAGATTGAATGGCTGATATTTATCAGAGATCATTATCTAAACATGAGGAAACTGAAAGAGCCCTGGGCAGATGCTAACGATTCCACTCCAAATACGATGGCTCAGTGTTGTTCATGAGGCTACAAGGAGGGTCTCCAGGATAGAAGGAAAATGAAATTAGCAAGAATGAAAGAGTGCTAGGCATGGTGGTACACACTTGTAATTCCAGTTACTCAGCAGGTGGAAGCCAGAGGATCATAAGTTCGAGAGCAGCCTGGGCAATTTAGCGAAACTCTATTTCAAAATGTAAAATAGTAAGGGCTGGGCATGTAGTGCACCCCTGGGCTCAATCCCTGGTACTGGGGGAAAAAAGGAACGGTAGGATGGAAGAGTGAAATCAGTCATTATGTCTACCGTTTGAACACTGTAGGTCTGGACACACCCAGACTGTGCATCAGTGACTGCAAAGGACTCGCAGAAAGAAAAGCCAGGTTGGAGAGGTGCTGCTCATGCTCAGGGGCTGTGCCAAATGGATCAAAAGGTCAGATCTGGAGTCAGAATATGTTGTACCATACAAGCTCCTGCAGAGACTGGATTCCCAGCAGCAAGCCCTTCTGGCGCTGGCCAAAGGGGAAGTCTGTCGCCTCTCCACCCTCATGGAGCCTGGCCCCAAGCTGCCGCCTGTCTCCAGGGACATCTTTCACATCTTGTCTTTTAGCTTAAGGAAAATAAGGGAAATGGGAATTCCAACTCTACAACGGCATTGCCTGCTGTCCACATAGCTCTCTGTGGTTCACATTTTCACTCTCTGTGTCCTGACCTCTCCTCAGGTCTCGGTGATACACTCAACTTGAAGGAAGGCTTCACAGAGTGTATGCAGAGGGGTCTTTGAGCTGCCTCAGGATGCAGACTCAGTCCTTGAGAGCAGCACACGGCCTGCTGGACGCCTGCATTTTCTAAATCAGTATTTAAATTCCTGGCATCAAATGAAAATAATTTTTTTAAAAAAATGTAGGTTGGATGAGGTCTGAAATTTGGATGAATTTGGTCTATGAAGTAAATTATTATTAAGACAATTCAACAACAACAAAAAAGAAGATTACAATTTTATTATGTACATGCAGGAATGAGAAGAAACAAGTCAGTGACATTGAGGAAGGGCTGGGGATGTAGTTCTGTGGCAGAGCACTTGCCCATCAAGAGTAAGTCCTTGAGTTCCATCCCCAGCACTGCAAAGAAAAACGAAACCTTAGAAGCTTCTAAGCTCTCTCTGTAGGGGAGAGGACAAGGTAGCATGAGCAACTGAGGAAAGTAAATGATGAATGGCCTGAAGAACAAGTGGAGCCGTGGCCAAGTTCCTCTAGATGTGGCGTGACACACCACACGCTTCTGACCTGTGACTAAGTCCAGCTCTTCCACCTTCTGATTCCCAGGGTGGACATCCGGGACAAAGGAATTTTTTCTGAGTATCCTTCTCAAAGCAGATGGAAGGACTTCCAGGACTTTGGGGGATGAGAGGAAGGCAGGAGAAAGTTGTCCTTTTTAGTACAAAGCACTCAACATACCAAACCACCATGTCTTGGGGTGTCATCTTCTGAACCCCAAGAATAATTAGGTTATTACCAATAAAACTCCTCACCCCCAAAATCCTCTCAAAGCTGGGTCTCAGATTTTCTCTAGCATCAGAGACTAAAACATATGTGCCTTGTCTTGGGTGCACCCAACATCATAGGACTTGGGTAGACTTGATTACAATCCTGATTGGACCAGGTTCATTCTGCCCCACCTTGACCCCAGCCTGATGGTTGGACAGAAAGCGAGTCTGGACAAAAAGGAGAAATTTGGAGGTGAGTTTAGGTTTCACAGAAGATTCTTTACATCCCCTAAACGATTAATTTTACAGGAGTAGCATTTTTTTTTTAAGTAACAAAGAAAAAATAAATCCTACTACTTTAAAAAAAATGCATCAGTAGGAAAGCTTCCTCCTCCACCAGTCTGGTTTCCAATCTTCAGTATTAACCACTGGTAACAACTTGTTTCACATTCTTCCCAATCCATGTCTGGGTTTAGGTATTTATCTCTAAATACACATATATCCAAAATGCCGCCTGCCTTGACCCATACCTTGCTTCTTTTCCTTCCTACTCATGGACACTTTTCAAGTCAGTGTCTTTGTATTTAGCACATTATTTTTAGTGGCTGCATATTTCCCACCGCTGAGATGTAGTGCACATGTTCCTTGACTTATGATAGAGTTGGGTCCCCACAAACCCATAATGAAGTGAAAATACAATAAGATGAAAAGACCTTTAAGACACCTAACCATGCCTGAAGGTGCAGCTCAGTGGCAGAGCACATGCTTAGCAAACATGAGGCCATGGGTTCAATCCCCAGCACCAAGAAATTTAAAAGTCCATATAACATCTAACCTACCAAACATCATAGCTTAGCAACATAGTACTCTGACAGGTGTCTGATGTTGGCCCTCATGATGGCATGGCTGACTAGGAACTGCAGTTTTACCACTGTTCAGTATTGGGAGAGAGTATTGTACTGCATTTAGCTAGCTCCAGAAAGGATGGAAATTCAAATTGCTTCTATTTTTGGGATTCAACCCCAAAGAGTGTAGGAGAGGGCCACCACCCACAATATCTCCATTCCCAGTACTTAGGGCCAATCAGCTAGACCCGAATAGAAAATCTCCTTGAGATCTAATTTGCATTGCTCTGATCTCTCCTGAAGTTGAGCATCTTATCAAGTTTGAGAATTTGCATTTCCTGTTAGATGAATTACCCAGATTTCTCCTTCCCCTTTCCTATTCAATTTGTAGGAGCCCTTTGTACACATGGAATATAATCTTTCCCTCTGAAGTGGTTCAAGAAATGCCAACCAAAATATATCCTTTTGGTGTGTTAATGACATAAGACTGAGAGCACTTGGGTGGCAGTGGGTGCAGGTAGCAGGGAGCTCTAAGCTACCCTTGACTGCCCAAAGATTGATCTCCCAGAAGGAATCCAGTTGTCCTGAATCCCCCTCCTCATCTCAAGGCTTGGTAATTCCTTAACACCAAGCCCAGGTGGACTCTCACCTATTCCAGGCAGCTTCTATTACCCAAGAGTCTTTACCTACGTAGCAAGACAACCTTGTCCACCACACGTTTCCCTCTCCCGCCCATAAGACTCCAGAAGCCTACAATGCTGTTCTCTTATACAAACTTCAACCATCCCGTCCGTCTTCCAGTTTCATTACTTTGTGGGACTCCCGTGCACACGTATGTAATTAAATATGGGTTTTCTCCTATTAATCTGTCTTCTTCTTGTGCTTTTATAGTCTCTTTCTCCAATTAAATCTTAACTCCAGTCTTCTATTTTATGTTTTTTACATTTGAGTAAGGCAGGAAGCCAATTTTACTTTTTTTTTTCAAATGAAGAGTCACTTTTAAGAATAATTTAACAAGAAAAATATACACATCTGTATTTGGTGGGGGTAGAAACCCAGTATGAAGCTCCTAGGAGACACTGTGGTCCCTGAAATTGGGTGAGGGTGTGGATCTCCTAGTCAGTCCCAGTCTGGGAACTTCTAAATTTTATATGTATATTGCTGCTATTTTTGTTTGCTGTTTCTTTTAGTAAAGGAGGAATTTATAGACTAAATCATTCTCCTCTCTCCCAAATCTTCTCTGTAGACCAAATCCTGACTCTAAGTCTGTCCTATCTGCTGGTCATTAGATGTATCTCTCTCTCCTGTCCATGGTGAGACCCATGAGACTTCTTATCTCTCTTCCGCTCTCAATCTACTTTGGGGCTCTGAACGTGAACAAAACTTTGGCTTTGAAGTCTCTAAAGGTTTGTTTGGTCTGTGTCCACATAGTCAGAGAGTGTTTCAACATTTGGAACAGGAATTCTCAGGTGTCCGTACAAATACACAAAGAGTGAGCATCACGCAAGTTTCCTCTACGTACGGTCTTTTATCTTTCTACTTGCAAAGGGAGGTACCAATAAATATTTGCTGCATTTTATCATTCTGTTAACCTTCAGATTCAGACATGTTGGTAATTACTGGCTTGCATTAAAAGCAAATTAGAGGTTGAGGTTCAGGATGGATAAACGATTTGCTCAGAGGCACGTAGAGTAACCAGGTCTCCTGTCTACTTGTCCTTTCTTTTTCTGCTACACCTTGTCCTACAACAGAGGGTGCGAGATGTGGTGGAGGGCTAGGACTTCTGCACAGACCAGGGGGGCCCATCTTGGATGATTTTCACTATCTCCCTTGCCATTTTGGCCAGAGGGTGGGTCAGACATCTTCCTTTCTGAGACTGCTGCTGAGAGTCTGATATTAATAAACAGAAAAAGAAACTATCTTGGAAGATCTGGCTGCCTTAGAAGGTCCCATTCAGTGATCTGTGCCTTCACAACATCTTTGGGCACTTGTATACAAGTGCCCTAAGGATGCCTATGATCCAGGAACTCACAGGTGAAGGGTGAAGATTGTACCTACTTTCCCAGGAGGTCATTCATAAAATACTTCAGGTAAATATAACCACCAATGGAGGGCGGTGCAGGGAAGGAAAGGCCAGTCTGCAATCAGAGGGCTTGGTTTGAATGAGAGGGTTAGGGAAGAGTAGAAGGTGATGTGTTTTAAATATGTGAGGGCAACAATAATAAAGGTGCTGGAAGGGGGGGTTCACCCTTATTCCTGAACTACTTCCTGGAACCCTGGGAATCTGGTTCTTTCCCTAGAAGGAAGCAGGCACCCAGGGTCAGCAGGAAAGGCCTTCACAAATGCTAATACACACTAAGCATTTTATGGGTCCTTTCCAGACCCTCTGCATCCTCATCCTCCACTGGCTGTTGAGGTGAGGAGGGGTGGATTTCCAGTTAGAGAGGGGAATGGGGAAGCCTGCCCCCTCCTAGAGACCAGCTTCCCCTCCCCCAAACATGCCTAAAGAATGTTTTTGAAGGCAAAATCCCACTCACGGTGCATTTGGTTGTGAAAGAGGCTGCGCTGGAGACCAGGTTGTTCCCGGGGAGTGGGGAAGGAAGGGTAGGGGCAATAGTCTTTAACCCCACGACTTCCCAGAGTCAAAGGAGAATTTGTTGGGGGTGGGACCGGAGAGCACAAACGGGGCTCCACAGTGGGTGTTAATTTCCCGTCCCCCAAGAATTGCGTGAATTGGTAATAATAATAGCCAACACACTGTGGACTGGGCACTATTCTAAGCTTTTTCGTAACTCATTTCTCAAAACACCCAATGAGGTGAGCACCATTGCTAACTCTACCTCACAGATGAAGAAACTGAGGCACAAAGAGATATTTTAA
Organism: Aplodontia rufa; assembly: GCA_004027875.1. Taxonomy (NCBI): domain Eukaryota; kingdom Metazoa; phylum Chordata; class Mammalia; order Rodentia; family Aplodontiidae; genus Aplodontia; species Aplodontia rufa. The sequence continues at coordinate 28,127 of PVKS010014437.1, read as the reverse complement.
CAGCAGTTTTCCTTTATGCCTCCAAAAATTTAGACTCAAGGTTTTTGAGCCGAGGTTAGTCTCTGGGAGATATTAACGACCCTTCCTTCTGTGAAAGGCACTCAACTGCGCCTGTAATTTTGGACAATGCTGGCTTTGAAAATATTTCTTGGGAGCGGTGGGGACAACTGCAAGGGACGCACGTCCATTTCCTTAGGCACCCGGGCCAGGCCGCCTGGTTTCGGCAGGGGTGAGGACCCGCCGACAGTGGCCGGGGCTGCGGAGAGTTGCGGGGCCCGCCCGCTGCAGCCCCACGTCGACACTGGGCGGCTCCGCTTTCTGCTGGGTCTCCGCGAGGTGTCGCCTTCGGCCGAAGAAATCACCGCGGCGCCACCCTGGTAGCTAGCATTTATTTATTTTCAAACAGGGGGGGCGCCCCTCTCCTCCTTTCTATTGGAAACTAGAAACATCCTGCGGTCTGGTTCCTAAATGGGCGCGTCCGCTCCCTCCCATTTTGCACCTTCGTAGCCTTCCTTTGAGATCCCACAAGAGCAAGACCTTGCTCGACACTGGCCTCGAGCTTAGCTGCAGACAAATGCAGACCAGGAGAGGGCTGGGTCAGAAGCTTGGTTCCCCACCCCCCGCAGCACACACCCGGGAGTCCTCCAGAAAAAAAAATGTTTTTCTAATGCCAAGCATTTGCCAGGCTCGCAGGGTGGGTGCTGCATTGCACCGCTCGGCGCACAGCTGTTTCGCGGAGTGCACCGGGTGCAAGCCTGGGGGTCCAAAAGGGCGGGAGGAGCACGTCCCGGGCTTCCCAGCTTTGCAACCTCCTCTGCAAAGAAGAAAAGCAAGTGGCTTTTGGCGCGAAAGCCTTGGCGCCTCCCCTGATTTTTATGGAAATCAAGAGGGCGGGGTAAAGGCGCTTTCCTCTGCCTTTCTCCCTCCCCCTTGTCTGCGCCACAGCCCCCTTCTCTCCCCGCCCCCCGGGTGTGTCAGATTTTTCAGTTAATAATATCTCCCGAGCTTCAAAGCGCAGCCAGTGACAGTCATCTGTCTGGACGCGCTGGGTGGATGCGGGGGGCTCCTGGGAACTGGGTTGGAGCCGAGCGAGCGCTAGCCAGGCGCAAGCGCTCACAGACTGCAGCCGCCCTAGGACCCCCCGCCCCCACAGCCCACCCGGAGACCCCAGCGCAGAATCGCCTCCGGATCCCCGGCAGTCGACCGGAGGTAAGGAGCGGGGCTAGCAAACCGCCGGGCGCCCCTGGAGCGGCAAGCGCCGCGGCAAGGCAAGCCCTGGACGCGATCGCCGCTCGCGCACCGGGCGTCCGAATATGCCCAGGGGACTGTTTCGGCTTCCGAAACCAAACGGTTTCGGGGTTTTCCCTGAAAAGCCAGTTCAGCCCCCGAAGGCACCGGGGCTGGAAGAGACCCGCCCTAATCCTTTTACAGCTCTTGCCAGGAAAGAGTAATGGCTTCAGCGAAAAGAAATTCGCCCTGCTTTAGAAGATTTGTCTGTTTGAGCTGACCAGGAGCCGGTGCGTCCCCACCTCAAGCCGAGGCTCTTCTCCAAAGGGTGCCACCCGAGGAAGGAAAGGGGATTAATAGGGGCGAGGCTGTCTCGGTGGTAATCTGGGTCACGACCGCCCCAATTTAGAGGAGAGGCGGTTTTCACTTCTACCCGGCCAGCTCCGGAGCCCTTGCACCGTACCCAGAAATGGGGCTCAGCCGCCCCGCTCCCAGGAACAGATCGTCGTTGGGGGTTTGGTAGAGAGGGGGAGGGGTTGGATAGATTCAAAATATGCTATTGGTAGTAGTACCCCTGCAGCGGGTGAATACCGAAGGGCATCTGCTCAAATGGGGAGGGGTGAGGTTTACGGATTTGGGTGCCTCTAGTTGGTCTCTGTCTAGAGAAAGCTCTTTCCATTTGCAAAGTTTCCTAAATCCCTGCTATCGTTTGCACTCCCGAGGTTGCATTTTTACAAAGAGGAGATTGAGGGTTCTCCAGATCCTACGCTGGGCAGCCGGGTTGCAGAGCCCGACTTCCACTGAGCAGCTGGCCCTACGGTGGTGCAAGTGGGGTTGTTGGCTTGCTAGTAAAGAGCTGGGATTCTGTAGCTTGAACAACCCCCTCCCCCAGGCAGTGCCTTGTGTGAATGAAATGGCAGTTTCCAAAGTTGCAGAGCCACGCCACCCCCTGCATCTGCATGCCCCCTCCCACCCCTTGTCGTAGACAGCTTGTACACAAAAGGAGGGAGGGAGGGAGAGAATGAGAAGCAGAACTTTCTCCACCTCCGAGAGCACTGGGCGGAGTGGGGTACTGGCCAGGGAGGTTGGGGGACCAGGTTAAAGTGGGTGCGCACTGCCTGCCCCCCCCCAGTCTGCAGCTCTTGCCCATTCTCTCCTGGTGTGTCTGTTGTTGCAGTGTTGGAGATCGGCGCGGGCCCCCTCCTTCCGCGCACCCCACGGGAAGGAAGCACCCCCGGTATTAAAAAGAGCGCAGCGGAAAGAAGCGCTTTAGTCGCCTGCCGGGAGGCGAGCCGATGCCGAGCTGCACCGCGTCCACCATGCCCGGAATGATCTGCAAGAACCCAGACCTCGAGTTTGACTCGCTGCAGCCCTGCTTCTACCCAGACGAAGATGACTTCTACTTCGGCGGCCCAGACTCGACCCCCCCGGGGGAGGACATCTGGAAGAAGTTTGAGCTGCTGCCTACGCCCCCACTGTCGCCCAGCCGTGCGTTCCCGGACCACAGCCCGGAGCACTCGGACTGGGCCACCGAGATGCTGCTGCCGGAGGCCGACCTGTGGGGCAACCCCGCCGAGGAGGACGCGTTCGGCCTGGGAGGACTGGGCGGCCTCACCCCAAACCCGGTCATCCTCCAGGACTGCATGTGGAGCGGCTTCTCAGCTCGGGAGAAGCTGGAGCGCGCGGTGAGCGAGAAGCTGCAGCACGGCCGCGGGACACCGGCCGCGGGTCCGGCCATCCCGGACCCGGGAGCGGGCGCCGCCAGCCCTGCAGGCCGCGGGCACAGCGGGACGGCCGGAGCCGGCCGCGCCGGAGCTGTCTTACCCGCGGAGCTGGCCCACCCAGCCGCCGAATGCGTGGATCCCGCTGTGGTCTTCCCCTTCCCGGTGAACAAGCGGGAGCCAGCGCCTGTGCCGATCACGCCGGCCGGTGCCACCGCCGCGGGAGCTGCGGTTTCTGGAGCAGCGGTCCCGGCCACTGCCGCGGTGTCCGCACCTCATCGCTTAGGCGGCCGCCCTGCCAACGGCGGTGACCACAAGGCCCTCAGCACCTCCGGAGAGGACACCCTGAGCGACTCAGGTAAAGCCTGTGTCCAGGTCTGGCTGCGGCTCTGGGGCCCTGAAGCTGAAGGTCTTGGTCCCTTTGTTAGCATAGGTGTTTTGGCTCTGGGGAGCAGCAGCGCTGGTGGTCAGGAGATCCTGTTTCCCACAAGCGTCTCTCAGGGTCGAAGTCAGATAGAAAGCTGGTGGTGTACCAAGTGCCTGTCCCCAGCTTGCCTTCCTGAAGTTGTTCCCACCTTCTTTGGGTACCTTATTCTCTAGGCTCACCCTGTACCCACCTTGGGAAAAGTTGATGGCCAACCCCGGTGGGGGTTAGGACACTGGGTGTTTTGCTTAGGCAGAAACCTGTTAGCGCTAGGGTGCAAAGGGACTCGGGCCCAGGACAGAGGAAGGGAAAGACTCCCTGAAAAGACAGAAGGGCAGTACAAAATCCCGTATAGGGCGCAAGAAGTTAGAAGAAGACTTGTACAGATGGCCGGCGCTGGTTTTCTTTTTTTACCCAAACTTACCCCTCCCCCGGCCCTCCGTGGGCGGTGGGCTATTTGCTCCTGGTGCGTGGCCAGCAGGCGGCGGTGTGCCTGACCAGCAGCCAGGCCAAGGATCTGAGAGGCTGGGGGTGATGGGGCAGCCCTCCCTCCCCTTGAACAGCTGGCAGCAAGTGCCACAGCGGCTGTGCACATTCTCAAGGGGACTCCTCTTTCCATTGTGCAGTGAAAACTGAGTACAGTTTTTGTCTCCTAGCCGGAATACCAGGCTTAATTGCGTTGCGTTTTGTAACCCAGTCCTCCTGAAGGTGAGGGCAGACGCTTAGAACCCCTCCAGGAAAGCCGATTCCAGGACCTGTCTCAGCTATTATTTTGTGACTTAACTAGTTGGGAAGGGTTTAAAAAAAAAAATTAAGCTTTTGCCTGGGGCTCTGGAGCTACAGAACTCCACCCAAATACTAGAGTATCCCTGGTCCTAGGAGCCTGGGGCTGGGACCTCCTCCGGTCTTGACAACCAGTGTTTCCACAATACAGATGGATAAAAGCCTAAGTTCCTTTCAGGGCTGGGGACCCATCCTTCTGAGGCTCCTGAAAGGGAACTTGGTGATAAGCCTGCAGTTTGAAAGGGCTCTGTCCCTTTAATGTCTGTGCCTTGACAGCTTTCGGTGAGGAAGCATTTCCTTCCAACAGCTGTCTTCTTGGCAGAAAACCAAAACACTGGCTTAAAGGGACCCACAGACTGGAACAGCCTCCCATTTCAGCTTTAGAACAAATCCCACAATTGTTCAGCTTTCCGGTCCCCATCAGATCAAGCAGAAGATGTGTTTTGATTTTCATGCTTGCATTTTAAACAATAATTTTCTATCCTAGCATGGTAGTAAATGAGGAGAGGAAGAAAAACCCACACATGCTGCTACACGTTTTTGTTGGTGCTGTTATTGTTGGTGACTTGGGAGCTGCTCCCATTTGGGGGTGTGTAGCTACTGTGGATTATAGCTCTATAGTTAAGATCGGATCTTTGTTAGATGAAAAACTGCTTGCTGTAGAAGATTCATGTTTGTGGAACAAAAGTTATTTTTCTTCCTTAGTTAAAGTGATTCTTAAGCTTAGGGAGACTCCTGAAATGAGGAGACTCCCTTCCAAAGTGTGGAGATGGAAATGTGCATGAGTCCAGGGGACAGATTGCCTGGCGATTATGCTAAAAGCTCCCATTACTTAGCATCTGTCTGCTAAGCCCAGCTCTGGGCTAAGTCTAAATATTATTTGCTAAATTCAAAGGTGCGGTGACATAGCTGCAGGAACCAAGGATCAGAAAGATTTCTTTATCTTGCTCAGCATCTTGCAGCTAGTGAACCACAGAGCTAGGATTCTGCCTGACCTCAAGCTCAGGTTCTTTGTATTTCTGCTGAAGTTTTTGTTTTTGTTTTTGTTTTTGGTGCTGGGGGCGGAGCCCAGGGCCTTGCAAGCACTGGGCAAGTGCTCTACCACTGAGCTACACCCCCGTCCCACCTGCTGAAGTCTTGAAAGGAAATTGATAGTACACAAGGGGTCTGAACTAAGAACATTCTGTCCACAAGTTGATGGATCCACAATTATAGCAGATCCTGCACAGCCTGCCCTAAGGGACCTAGATACACATATATAGAAGTGTGCTTATTCTATTCACATGTCTCTCACATGAATGTAACTCCCATTCTTTAATCAAAGATGATGAGGACGACGAGGAGGACGACGAAGAAGAGGAAATAGATGTGGTCACCGTGGAGAAGCGCCGCTCCACCTCCAATAGCAAGGCTGTCACCACGTTCACCATCACCGTGCGTCCCAAGAACGCAGCCCTGGGCCTGGGGAGGGTGCAGTCCAGTGAGCTGATCCTCAAACGCTGTGTCCCCATCCACCAGCAGCACAACTATGCTGCACCCACGCCCTACGTGGAGAGCGAGGATGCGCCACCCCAGAAGAAGGTCAAGAGTGAGGTGTCCCCACGTCCCCTCAAGAGTGGCACCCCCCCAAAGACTAAGAGCTTGAGCCCCCGAAACTCAGACTCCGAGGACAGTGAGCGTCGTCGCAACCACAACATCTTGGAGCGCCAGCGCCGCAATGATCTGCGGTCCAGCTTCCTCACGCTCAGGGACCACGTGCCGGAGCTGGTGAAGAACGAGAAGGCCGCCAAGGTGGTCATTTTGAAAAAGGCCACAGAGTATGTCCACTCCCTCCAGGCTGAGGAGCACCAGCTTCTGCTGGAAAAGGAGAAATTGCAGGCAAGACAGCAGCAGTTGCTAAAGAAAATTGAACTCGCTCGGACTTGCTAAACCTTCCTCAGATGGACAGTCACTGCCACTTTGCACATTTTGATTTTTTTTTTAAACAAACATTGTGTTGACATTAAGAATGTTGGTTTACTTTCAAATTGGTCCCCTGTCGTTTGGATCTGGGTGGGGGGGGGGCAGGACGTGTGGGTTCTGCCAGGACCTCGGAGAGCCCACTTGATGGGTGCTAGGTGGCTTTGCAGTTTCCTGCACCTGACCTCCGTGACAGCTATGGAAGTTCATGACAGTTGGGAGCCTCTGGGGCTGTGGAAGTCACCTTATTCGTTCCAAGTTTTCAAACAACAGAGTCATTCCTTCTTTTTCCAATGGTGCTTAAGTTCCAGCAGATGCCATGTAAGGGGTTTGCCATTTGATGTCCCTGGGGAACATTTCTGTAAATACCATGGACACACCTGCCTTTTGTACACGTCCTGGTTAATGAGAGGTGGCTTTTGCGGCCAGTATTAGACTGGAAGTTCACACCTAAGTACTGTAATAATACCTCAATGTTTGAGGAGCATGTTTTGTATACAAATATATTGTTAATCTCTGTTATGTACTGTACTAATTCTTACACTGCCTGTATACTTTAGTATGATGCTGATACATAACTAAATTTGATACTTATATTTTCGTATGAAAATGAGTTGTGAAAGTTTTGAGTAGATATTACTTTATCACTTTTTGAACTAAGAAACTTTTGTAAAGAAATTTACTATATATATATGCCTTTTCCTAGCCTGTTCCTTCCTGTTAATGTATTTGTTCATGTTTGGTGCATAGAACTGGGTAAATGCAAAGTTCTGTGTTTAATTTCTTCAAAATGTATATATTTAGTGCTGCATCTTATAGCACTTTGAAATACCTCATGTTTATGAAAATAAATAGCAATTAAATGTTGCAACTCAGACGTTGTTCCTTAATGACACGAGTTCAAATTCTGTCCCTTAAACTGCAACCAATGCTTATGCAGGGAGTGCTCTTTCTGCATACAGCCTTTCTCCATTTGGGCAATGCTGCTGTGGGAGGAGGAGGGGTCTTTGTTCCCCATAGGTGGAGGAGATTGGATTTGGAGGTTGAGTAGTTCTCCTAGAGTATACAGTCTAGAGATACCTGGCAGAGTAGCAGGGATATTCAACAGATGACAAAGTACTTAAGTATAGTTGACCCTTTGTGGGATTGGCTGGGCATTAGATACCAACCGTTTAGAGAAAGTAGAATTGACATGGGGTTGGTCAACTTGCCCATATGGGATATTTTAAAATGTGGTGTAGAATGTAGTTTGTCTCCCAAGAAGATTTCATTCTTAAACATGTCCTGGAGCCAGCGCAGGATTCTAGGCTAAGCATTATAGCAGAATAAAAAGATAAGAGCAGGCCCCTCCTTTCAGCAAGCTCAATCTGGTCCACCAAAGGGAATGACAGCTGTACCTTGCAGATCAAGTCCCCCCCTGCACGGGTAGAAAGTATTCTACTTCCCATTCCTAAGGGTGGGCTAGTGCTGTTTTGGCTGCTTGGCTGCCCGGTGGAAACAGGATTAACTTGCTGGCTCTGGAGGAAAGAGCTAAGACGGATGGGTTGAGAGGGAGAAGTTTCTTGTCTAGCTCTCTTTTGGGTGGCAGGTTTCACTCTGCAAGTTTTTAGCTCTGAGCTGAACAAAAGTCTTTTTCTTTCTCAAAGTAAATTGAGGACCAGGAACGAGGCAACCTTGCTTGCCTGACAACATCCCCAGGCACAGAGATGGGGGTCCGAGGCCATGTTCATCCCTGTCTGTTTTGGCTGCTTTATAAAAACAAGGGGGAGTTTAGAACATCTGTGTCTGGGTTCACAGCCATAGGACCCCAGTTCGGGGAGGGTAGTGGGTATCTTCCAGATGGTCTGACCATGCTGAAAACCAGGTGAAGTCCTCTTCGGGGGGCCCCTACCACTCCCCACCCCCAGACTAGAAAACAATAGACCTTTTCCAAGGACCTTTTCTAATTATGTAAAAGAATTTCCTGTCCATTTGCATTTTACAAGTCCCGAATCAGTCAATCTCTGCACCTCGTTTATGTATTTATGAACCAAAAGAAAGTTAAGTGACCTCAGACTAATTGAACACCTGAGATTCTTGAAGCCGGGGTCTATGATCTTAATTTCTCTATTTGTGGCCCCCAAGAAGTCAGACCTGAGTGGATCAGATGAGAGGATTCTAGCTGTGGAAGAAGAAAGAACTCTTGAAGGCCATTGAACTGCAAGTAGCTCAGCTATCGCCCTGGCTGCTGGGAAGCTCCAGGACACACTGCTTGCTCTCTTGCATGTCTGACACACACTTTAGCTCTTCTTGTTTTTTAAAATGTTTATGGTGTCTTGTTTTTCCTTATCAGTTTAATTGCCTCTTATATGTTCTTTATGTTATAACAAAAACCTTTTGCAGTAAGTGGATCATAAATATATACTAAAAATATGAAAATGCCAGTGAAAACACACATTTGCCTTTCCTGACCCAACTGAGGGAAATGTTACCTGACTTGGCTCTTCAATTATCTATAAAGTAATTGTAGTCACAGAAGAATTGAACCAGTCATTTCAATAACATGAGAAACCCGCCCTGCGGTCCAGAGAGCGGTTGTAAGACTGAGAAACGACAGCAGTTAAGATAAATATATCAGAGAGCTGAGAGGGATGTAAGCTCATCTCACCGAATGGCTTCATTTCACAGCATGGGGGTGGGACAGCCCATCTGGAATGAGAGAACCTGGACCTGCATCGAGGTTTCCTGGTGGCCAGCCCTGTGCTCTCGCCTCCAGGTCCCCTGACTCACCCATCCACCCACATCATGCTTCTGTATTAATTGCTTTAAATTAGTGTCTGCATAAAATCTTCCAACAGTTCCCTGGCACTTACAGGGTGAAGTCCAGACCCTTCAGCCTGGCATGGAAACCACCTCTGCCTCTGCTTCACCCCCCACTGCCCCTCTTCATTCCAGCCACACTAGACTCAGTCGCTCCCTCTTGTCTCTGACTTGCATCAGTATTTTCCCTTTTAGGTCTGGTTTCTGTTGATTGAAGGCCGTTTTTACCTTGGACCATAAAACAAATGTCATTTCCTTCAGGGAGCCTTTCTGATACACCCAGGTAAACTTTCCCACCCGCTGCACTTATTCTGCATTGCTTCTGGAGACCCACGAGATCCTCCTGGCCTCCCTACACCAGGGGCTCCCTGAAGGCAGGTGTGACTCTTCTTTGCCTCTGATTCTGAGTGCTGGCCCAGTGACAGACAGATGACAGGGTCTTAGCAGATGCCAGCAGAATTGATGACAGTAGAGAAAGGAGTGAGGCAGCAGATTTCCATTACCAGTATATCTCCTGCCAAGTCTGGTTCACAAGCTCTCATAGGAGTGCACTGGGAAAGCACGCTCCGCAGACTCTGGCTGCTAGAAGCTCTGGGGAGTGAAGAGGAAATGCCCATCCTCAGGAAGCCCGTGGTCTGGAGGAGGGTTGGTCCGGAGCTTGCACAGGAGGCAGGGAGGGGAGACAGGAGGGTATGGGGGTGTACCTTGAATGAACACCTTTGAGGGTCCCCATGGCTGAGTCTGCCCTCTCTGATGGAGGAAGCTGGCTCTCTACCACTGGCCTGAGGTCGCTCAGACACTGTCTCAGGTCCCAGTTCATTTGCACAATGGCAACAGTGGTTGAAAGACCTCCCTCCCTATGAGTGCTCAGGGCCTCCGCATGCTTGAGTTTTGTCATCCTGCAGTTGGTCATGTTCTGACTTTATAGGTAAAGGAATCCAGGCTTCTGGGTTTGCGCTCCATTAATCCCTATGCTGGTTGTGTTTTGAAAATCCTAATTTGGGTTGTTCTTAGAATCAGTGCGTGTTCAATTTGGAAAAGGTGTAGAAACCATCTAACTAATCTCTCATTTCAAAGAAAGCACACACTGTCTGCCAGTGGACATTCTCTCTTTCTCCACTCAAACAAATATGTATTTAGGAGCTAGCACGTGACAGGCACAGTTCCAGGACTTTGGGAGACATCAGCGGACCAAAGAGACAAAGCTACCCCAAATCCCCACTTTCTTGTAACGTATAATCTGGGAGAGAGTGACAACAATACAAATAAACATAATAAGCAAATAAATAGATAATAGGAGTAGGATAGTGGAATTCAGGGGTGCCTCTGCGTGCTGGGGGCAGAGAGGGCTGGACCTTGGAGGAGAGTTCCCGGCACATCCACCACATACCAGGCCTGATTCTGTGTGCTTTCCAGATATTTATGGAGAGATCCCAGTAACAATCCAGGGAGGTAGATAGTGTCCTCAGGCTCCTGTACCAGGGGTAGAGCTGCCCAGCCCGGAGCTCTGGTGTGTGGAGAGTTGGATTCAAAGCCAGGCAGGTGAACCACAGGTTCATACTCCTGCCCACCAGGCTCTCTTGCTCCTCCTTAAGTGCATGGCTGAAAGTTGGTGAGAAACGTTTTCCAACATCCACAGGGAGATAGGGAGGAGACTCAGGTCTCTGTTCAGAGTTCCTCTGCCCTCACCAACCTCTGGATGTTGGTAAATTTATAGACAGCAGGGGCTGGAGTGGTGGCTCAGCGGTTTCAGTGCTTGCCTGGCAAGCACGAGGACCCGGGTTCAAACCCCAGCACCATGTACACAACTGAGTATTGGAGCAACTAAGGCCATGTGAAAAACTAAATAAAGTTGTTTCTCTCTTTCTCTGTGTCTCTCACTGTCCCTCTCTCTTTAAAAAAAAAAAAAAATTTATAGACAGCACACAAACTCATGCCTGGTGCATGATGGATGTGATTTAAGTCTTTCTCATAATCCAATTTGATGTCAATAGGATTTTTCTTCTCTGTTTCCTCAGTATGTTACTAGGGCACAGAACCTTTAAAAAAAATGTACCAGTAGAACAAACTCACAAGCTTGAGCTTAACGAGAACTTTACAGACTTTTGTTCCTCAAAAGAAACCTTACAAAACCTAAAATCTGGGTACCTTGGAAACAAATGAATGTGAGCTTTGAAGCCTATTTTAAGACAGAGCCTAGGAATTTGAGTGCCGAAGGACATCTATGCTTTCTACAATGGCTTATTAGTTTTCCTTACTTGTAAAGGAAATCTCTTCATAGGCCACTGACCATGGTTACCTGATCTCTTTTGATATTGACGTATCATGCTACAAGACATTCATCCTGAAACCTTTGACCATAAGTAACAGAGCCTTTTTATGGTGGAAGCACCCAGACCTACGCTACAGTGCACATGTGGGAACACAGCCTGTGCTCCCAAGGTAAACACAGGCGATTTGCAGGCGGCGCACTCGGAAGAGGCAAGGCAAAACCGACCGTCTTCTCTCTTCCAGCAGGCCTGAGATTTTCAGCAAGCTTTGGGGAGAGGTCAGGGAAACAAGTGGACTTCTTTACAAAGCCACAGTCTGATGTCAACTGCATCTTACATGTTCTCTTTTTGGGTCTCAGGCTACCTTCTGCCATCTTTCTATGGAGAGACAAGCATCAGTCTGCACACTGGACAAAATGGTGCTCCAAGCGAATTGGGAGGCAGTCCTGAGTAACAGAAATACTTGGCTTGGGTCTTAGCTCTATTACTCACCCCTTTAACTCTTGGGATTGGAAAACAAATTCTGGTGGTGCCATTTTCTCATCTGTAAGTGGAATGAACTGGGACTGGGACTGGTGAGCTTCAAGGCCACCTTTCAGCAAGGATCGATAGTTACTGATGCTCAAGGGTGGCTAGAACCTTTAAGACTGCCACAGATGACTGCCATGGTAAACTGCTGGTCTCTGCTTGGGAGCTCTGGGGACTGTCACTCGCCAGCTCCACAGCCCAGGGAAATCACTTTTCTCTGGGTCTCACTGTTATCATCTTTAAAACAGCAAGAATCACCTCACAGGGAATTGGAGTGATAGCTCAGTGGTTACGTGCTTGCCTGGCATGTGTGAGGACACAGATTTGAACCCCAGCACCACGCACACAACGGAGTGTTGGAGCAATGAAGGCCACATGCAAAACTAAATAAAATTGATTCTCTCTTTTAAAAACAATTACCTCACAAGGTCATGCAAGGAAGTACATGAGGGATGTCTCGGAAATCAGGAAGTTTTTATGAACTCTTATGCCGTTGATATTGTCATGTTCGGTCCTTAACCAGCACATCTGTCCACTTCTTGATTTCTGGATTCTTTTTCTCCAACTCTATCTAGAACAGGGCTTTGCTCCTGATTGTTGCTTCATAACATTCACTAAATAATTACTACCAATGAACAGAGTTGATCGATTGTCCAAAGCCAGCTAGAGAGACTCGATTTGTGCGAAGGAACTGGGTACACAAGTTTGTCTCATCTGGAACTAAAGAGAATTATGATTAATTCAATGTTTAATTTGGTTACTTGAATGAAAACAGAATACGGTAACAGACATCCAACACCTTGAGTTTTTGCTTGGGTTGGGTTAGACACTTTTCTTTGGCATAAAGCCAGAAAGCACAGGGAATTTAAACCCAGACTAGCGATTTGAAACCACCCGAGCTCTTGGAGGTGCATTTTTGTTGGAGAGGAAGGCAGGGTTGAGGTCTGAGTTTACTATTGTAAATGGCTTAATTGCATTTGGGTTTGAGAAGAAATCTTCCCCATCCTGAGTTAGTCCTTCTTTTGAATTTGTTGAACTCATATTTTATAATCTGATTGAGGAAAAGTCTCCCCCCTCCCCAAAATGTCTCATTAAAATAATGAACTTGGAGGTTTTCTTGGATGTCTTTAACCGTAAACTTCCAGGATGCTGTGAATAGTTTCTTCTGACACCTCTGGGAGGTTATTTCTCCTGGAGTGTTACCTCACTTTGCAATTCCTCTGGGTAATAAATGTGCATGCGTCAATTTGTCCCTGCAGCTCGGGCTTCCATCATCTTTAGCTGACTGTGAGCAGAGGCTGCCACCTCGCTTGTGGCTGCTGGTTCTGCTCCCTGGGCAGCCATGGGAGGACTTTTTTTTTTTTTTTTTTTTTTTTTTTTCCCACTGTGATAAACCACAAGGTGAAAATGTTGGAGGAAAAAACCCAGCATTTAGCCCAAGTGCAAATTAGGTGCTGGCTTCACTGGAGGCTTGGGATGCTGGGGACTGGCTAACTGGAGTGGAAACTGCCAGAAATTGCTAGAAGAAATTGCTAGAAGAAAACATGCAATGTTTTCTTCTGAGGGGGGGGTCCTCTTCAGGGGTGCTGTTTCTTTTTCCCTCTTTACCGAGGGTGACTGACTTGTCCTATTTTGTTTGCAACTCTCCCGGTTTTAAAATCGAATGTCCTGGGTTGGGGAAGCACTGGGTCTCTGGCAGATTGGAAGAGAGGGCCTGTTCTCCCCACTCTGGTGTTTGCTTTGCCACATTGCAGTTTATGCCGCTTTCCAAGGCCACCTATGGTAGACCTGGAGACCCAGGCGGAGACTCCTATGGTCCTCCAGGGCTCAGCTAGCATTGCAGAGTTGAAAGGTCAGCAACCGGCACAGAAACACGGTCTTGGTGTCAGGGTGTGCAGATTTGAGATCTGGAAACCATCCAGAGACTGCAAAAGAAAAATGATGCGTGTGAAGGTAGCAAGTCCCACAGAAATGCCAGGGACCCACATCCCATGCTGCCTTCGGATGGTGACGACAGACAGTAACAGCGGTGCTGCTCAGCCTAGCCCTCTCCAGTCTGCTTCATTCTCCAGGTCTCTGCCATGGGGTAAAAGAAGCAATTTCAAATTAGCATCCCAGGCTGTGAGGACATTGTTGCTGCTGAACCAACCCAGGGGTGGGTTGGTCTGAGGAGAGGTCCGGGAAGTACACGGAATAAAAGCCTCCCCCATTTCGTCAGAGGAGCTGCAAGTTCAGGCACCGGGGACGTGGGTGTGGACTTTTTCTTCTCTGGGGCAGGACGTGGGTGATATTGCCACAAGCACGTCTGCGGCAGCTTCAGCAGCTCCCTGCGGGGGGTCTTCCCTGTGATGGGTGGCGTGAGGCAATCTGGGCTCGCGCTTGCTGGGGTGCAGGGTGGCATTCCTCAGGATTGGAAGGTGTATTTCTTCACGAAAGGAGCAGGATGGAAAGTGAAGAGACCTTTTAGGGACCTTTAAAGAGGCATTTACATGCATGTGGCTTTGGGGGAAAACCTGCAGTTAACTCGCTTTAACAACGGCTTGTGTACCTGAGAATTCCTATGTGAGGGATCTGAAGTACCCAGGGAAAAGGATCTCCCAGCCCCTGGGCCTCCTGAAGGGGATCGGATCTGTCATGTTAATGACATGTGTACAGCATTAAAGAAAGGGACAAAGAGGCTCAGCTTGGGAGTGAGAGTTTGTTCTAGGGGCTCTTCAAAACACTCATGGGGGAGGGGAGGAGAAGGGTCCTCTCAGAAAACCACCACAGTCTGTGTTCAGGGCAGGCTACACTCTCCGCAGGTATGGGGCTCTGAGCACGCTCTGCCCCCATTTGCCTACAGAAGTGATAGGTCCCTACACGATGGCTGCCCGCTTGCAGAGTAGAAATGCAATTTTATTTTGATTTCTTGAATTTAAATATTCACATTTATGGAACGCGGGGCTCCCCACATGGCTATCCTGAGCCATGTCACCCCTCCCCTTGGAAGGGGCTTTGGTGGGGACTGTCAGTGTGGTGTAAGGCTCCATGCTCATCCCTGCAGCCCTGCTGGACAGGTGGGATGAGGATGAGGCAGGGCAAGAGAGGGAGGTGATCCCCAGGGCCAGGGCTCTGTCACCTGGGGAGGGCACAGAGAGCCTTCCCACAGTACAGACAAGAGGTGAGATGGCCTTGAGGGTGGGTGAGGATGGGCCTGGTGGAGATGGGGCAAGACTTGTGGGTTGCGGGACAGGCCAGGGCTGGGCTCAGGGAGGCCACCCAGGAGGTGGTGTTTCTTCAACCTCAAACCTTGGCCCATTGTGTCCCTGCCTCCCCAGACTTAGGGGTCCTTTGTCCACCTGCCTTCCAGGGATCGGCTCATAAACACCTTTCCCACAAAATCTCTCCACTCCCTCTGCAGAAGCCTCGCTCTTTGCCTCTAACTTCACCCAATGTTTTTCCTATACTTCTTTGTGTCTACAAAAAACAAAAATATCTCCCTCTGTCCCAACCACGGTTATTACAAAAAATAACAGCAAAGAAAAACATAAAGAAGAAAGAAAAAGATCACTAATAACCTACCTTTCAGAGATAGCAACTACTGAAACTTTGCTGCTTGTCTTTCCAGATTTTTCCATACACACACGAGCATGCCCGTCAGTTTTGTATCTTTGGAAGGTCATTGCTTACTTTCTCAATGCATCCTAATTATATTTTGGTTTATCTCTTCTTAAGAATAAGGAACTCTCTTATATTTGTGTATTCTGCATTCTCCAGATGGGCTACATATATAGTTGGCAAGCAGCAAGTGATGAATGAATGATTAAATGGATTTTTCTATGTTTATCTGTTAAAAGAGAATTTTGGATTGTGTTATGTCTGAGATCTTCTCCAGTTCCAATAATTTTATTTATTTATTTATTTATTTTTTATTTATTTTTGGTACCAGGGGGTTTGAACCCAAGGGTGTTTGGCCTTTGAGCCACATCCCCAGCCCTTTTCATTTTCATTTTTATTTTTTTATTTTTTAAAGAGAGAAGGACAGTGAGAGAGAGAGAGAGAAAGACAGACAATCAATTTTTATTGAGTTTTTCACAAGGCTTTCATTGCTCTGACGCTTAGTTGTGTATGCGGATGCTGAGGTTTGAACCTGTGTACTCGTGCATGCGAGGCAAGCGCCGTAACCATTGAACCACCGCTCCAGCCCCTCATTTTTATTTTTTTGAGACAGGATTTCACTAAGTTGCTCAAGGCCTCTCTAGGTTGCGGATGCTGCCTTTGAACTTGCAATCCTGCCTCAGCCTCCTGAGCAGTTGGATTACAGGTGGGTGCCACTGCACCCAGCTCCAGTTCCAATAACCTTCAGACATTACAATTTCTAACACGAGTAGAATAAACTGTTATCAGAATCCTAGGCCAAAGGGTCTATGCTAGGGACCCCAATAAGCAGGTCTGACCAATTTCTCCAAAATCCAGATGGAAAAAGTGAAAAGCAAGGAAGGACTTCAATCCTTTAATGTCACTATAATGGGAAGAAAAAGGGGGCTAGAGTTTTGGTCCCTGTCTTCTGGGCACAGACATGAGTTTCCAGATTCTATAAATAAGAGGGACCAGAGATATACGCAGCCAGAGTCGTGATCTGTGGTCCCTTTTTCTGTGGTCCGGTTGATCATTATCTTAGGGTTGTTTGGAGGACAGGCAGTTTTTTTAGGTGGTAAGAAAGAAAGTTGCTGTTGGCAGGTGTGGTGGGGCATGCCTGTAATCCCAGCAGCTCAGGAGGCTGAGGCAGGAAAATTGCAAGTTCTAAGCCAACCTCCGCAACTCAGCAAGCCCTTGTCTCAAAATAAAATTAAAAAGGGCTGGGTATGTGGCTCAGTGGTTAAGCCCCATTGGGTTCTGCCCCAGGTACAAAAAAAAAAAAAAAAAAAGAAAAAAGAAAAGAAAGAAAGAAATTGCTGCTAGATGTTTAAAATTCAGATCTGTTGTTGTTCCTGGAATCCAAGGTGACTCAGAGCAAAGGAGACATTTGCCCCTGGGAGGGTCCCCCTAAAGCAGGACATTCCTGTAAAGCCATGTTGCACCCCAGGGCAGAGTCCCTAGGAGAACTGAAAATGCTGCTTAAATATTTGCCATCTATAGTCAAGATGCTTCAAGCAAGAAATGTGTAATAAATGTTAGGAAGTACAGCAGTTGTGAGCTGGCATACAACACATTTGAGGGTTCAGATGCTTCCCAGCCCCTGTGCTGCTCCTCCTGCTGGTCCCTCTGTCTGGTGCTGCCCAGTGGCCATCAGCTTCCTTCTCAATGGCACCGATTTGCCGTGGCTCTGCTCGAAGCCTTCTCTGATCCACCTGTTGTAATCCATCAAGCCTCTTGGTGCCTCCTTGAGGCTTGCCTGAACCATCCCAGGTTTTACTCTGAGTGTTTGTGATTAGTTCACATTTGTCACAAGACCCTCTGAGCCTCAGTTTCACCATCTTTAAACAGAGGTAATGGAATGGATCTTCCATGGTCTCCAACACATGCTGTGATTACTGAAGTTGTAATGTTCCTTTTACCATGGAACTCTTGGAGAAGACGAATGATCTTAGTTGATGTCTGGATCCCCCGTGTCATGATTCTGTGCTTGGAGCTCACGGAATTTATTTGAAACAAGTTGAGAGAAGGCTTTAAGTGTAAGTGGTGGCATCAGTCTAGCCTCAGTTGTACATCTGACCTCTGCACTCCCCCTCCACTTCATATAGGATGTAGTTTTACTCCTTATTCCCTTGGTCCATGGAGCTTCTTCAGCTGTGCACAGTTTCCAAATCTTCTCAGTAGGCTAAAGAGGTAGATGTCTTTATGCCCTTTCATAGAAGGAGAGAAACCAAGGCTTAATTCACCTAGAAAGGAGTGCAAATGGGATTTGAACTTTGGACTTGGTTTCATGGCTCAGGGTCCTGTTATCTGCTCACCATTCTCGGCACAATGGAATGCTATTTCAAGTCAGCAAAAATCCTCTAAGTCTGACTCATTTTTTTGTGTGCCACTCAGCCCCAGCCTCCACTGTCGCCTGCATGGTGGCGAGCCCCTTCTATTCCTGCAAGGAGGTGGGTGGTGGAAGAGCAGCACCGGTCTTTCCAGAGCTCTGCAGCTGCCGTGCAAGTGGCTTTCTCCAGTTCCTATGCAGCCCAGGTTTGTCCTTTACAGCCATGAAAAGGCTGTGAAGGCTTTGGTAAAAAGATGAAAGTAAGCCGTGTTTTTCTTCCTAGATCCATTTCCTACTCCTTTGAGGAAAAAAGTATCCACAGAGAATAATCAATACCATATTCTATCTTGAAATATTGAAAAAAAATAGAGTGACAGCCACCAAAAGAACGGGTGGTGGCTGCTGGTGTGCTGCCACCAGTTCCCACGGGAATTCCTCCAGGGTGAGAAGGACACCGGACCTGTGGTTGCCTGGAAGTCGTTGATCGGAGTAAAATGTGCATTTGAAGATTGGCGTGAAGCAAGGGTTTCAGACACAAATTGGTTTTAGAGAAAAGCACATAAATACTCAGGGAATGAGGGGAAGAAGAGGGCGCCCATGACCTGCCCTCCTTGGTCCACGGTTCCTTGAGGCACTCCCCGGGGCTCAGCTGGACGCATGTGTCTTCAGTGCGGGGTCTCAACTCTGCTGTGGCCAATGGGCTGATGCTGCTTGACCCCGAAGCCTGTACTGTGTCACTTTACCCTAGTTCTCGTTCTTGGCTGGATGTTATTCACATCTTTGAAACTTTAAAAATCCAGTACAACCCTAAACAAACAACCCAGTTCAAAAGTGGGCAAAATGGGCACTTTGAGGAAGAAGACACACAAAAGCCGATAAGCCCAGCAAGAACTGCTCTGCATTGTTCAGTATCAGGGAAATGTAAATCGGAAGCACAATGCGTGACCACTGTACACCCACCAGGATGGTTGTTATAAAACGAAACAAACAAGCAAATACATTTAAAAAGGAAATAGCAAGTGTTGGCGAAGATTTGAAGCAGGGCAAATAGAAAGGTGAAACAGCTGCTGCAAAATCAATACAGCCATTCCTTAGGCAAGTTAAACAGAACTGCCATGTGACCCAGAAGAACTGAGAGCAGGGGGTCGGACAGATACTGGTATACAATTGTTCAAAGCCGCTTTATTCATAGTAGACAAAATTTGAAATGTCTATTAATGGATGAGTGGGTAAACAAAAATATGGTCTATCCCTACAATGGAATACTATTCAGCCTTAAAAAAGAAAGAAATTAGGGCTGCAGTGGTGGCTCAGTGGTTGGAGCACTTGCCTGGCATGCACAAGGACCTGGGTTTGAACCCCAGCACCATATATACAACTAAGTGTGGGAGAAACAAAGCCCAAATGGAAAAAAACAAATGAAATTCATTCTCTCTTTCCTTCTTCCTCTCTCCTTCTTAAAAAAAAAAAGAAAGAAAGAAAGGAAAGAAATTCAGACACATTCTACAACATGGATGAACCTTGAAAACATTTTGCTAAGAGAAATAAGCCAGGCAGAAAAGGACAAATATTGGTTAATTCTTCTTAGGTGAGGTGGATAGAAGTGTCTATAACATGCAAATTAATAGAGACAGTGTAACACAGGTTGCCAGGGTCTGGAGAAAGGCAGTAACGGTGAGTTATTGTTTGATGGGTTTCAGTTTGGGATGTCACAAGAATTCTGGAGATAACACAGTGATAGTTGCATAACACTGCAAATGTATTTAAGTTTCTTTGAATTGTACACTATAAAGTGGTTGACATAGCTAGGCATGGTGGCACACACCTATAATTCGTGACTTCCTGGCCAAACCTACCATGTGCCGACCTTGGGCGAGGAGGCAAGGAGGTCCAGCTCTTCAGAGCCCTTGGGGTGAGCCCAGCCCAGAACCACTGCACAGGTTTCCTGGGGTGGCCCAGGGTGCACCTTGCTCTGAACTGTTTGGATTGGAGCTTTGTGGAGCCAGTGACCTGGTCTGTTGAAAGGCAGTGAAAGTTCCAGCTTTGTAAGGTAGTGCTGAGTGTACAAAGTAGAGGACCTCGAGGTAAATTGCAAATGCCCACTTAATGGTTTATTGTCACCCATTAGCACATTTGATTTGCATAATCCCCTCCCTCTACTTGGGTAGAGGTTATTCCCATTTTGGGGCCAGCCCCTGGTGGCTGAGCTGCAGAAGAATGTGGGCCTCCAGCTGCCTGCCTCCACTTTCCTGCAGCCCCCACCCCCACCCCCGGCCAGTCTGTCTTTGTGCCCAGGAGACAGGGCTGGCTGCAGGAGCGCTGTCAGACAGCCAGTGCATGTGCCTTCCCCAGGGACTTCCCTTGGAATCGTCTTCCTTGCAAACTGAGCTTGGACCAACCTCCAGCCAGCCCCCTGGAGCCTGGCCTGGGACAGTCATCTCACCCTCCACAGGGGCCAGGCCCTAATCACTCTTACCGGCTTTGTGTAGACCTTCTTTTCATTCTGCCCAACACAATGCAGGGGTGAGCAGAGGTCAGAATTTCCACCTTCGCCCTGGATTTCCTGTCTTTTGTGGAGCAGAGGACAGATTATGCCACCCAGCTTCCGGTCATCTCACTGGCAAATCCTCTTGGAGGTGAAGAGAGAGACTCTGCCTTTCTCTCCAGCCACTCAGACCTGGGTGCTGGCTGCTGTTGGCTGTGAGATATGTCTAGAGGGTTTTCAGCTACTGAAAATGGCTTGTTGTGCGATTTGAATTCTGCTAGCATCCTAAAAGCCACTTGAAATATTACAGGTTAAAAATCATCATACCCATTAAATAACAGATGATCCCAATCTCTTTTACGTTTTTGCAACCCGGTAAGTACTCCAAACTGGGAGGCTTCAATGACAGAAATTTATTTTGCACTCTTCTGGTGGCTGGGAATCTGAATTCAGGGTGTCAGTGGGGTGGGTCGCTTTGGGGGACTGGAGGGAGCGTGTGATTTGGGTTTCCACTTAGCTTCTGTGGCCAGCTGGCAATTCTTACGCCTCTTGGCTTGTAGAAGCATTGCCCCTTCTTCTTGTCATAGAGTTCTCAAAATATCTTCACACTGCCATCTTCTCCCCGTATTTTGTCCAAACGTCCCTCTTTTTATAAGGACAACAGTCATCTTGGGTTAGAGACCCACTGTACTCTGGTGTGATCTCATCCTAAATAATTATGTCTGCAACCTCTCTATTTCAAAATAGGGTCACGTTCCAAGGCCCTGAGGGGTAGGACTCCAGCAGGTCTTTTTGGGAAACACTAATCCACCTCACAGCAGGGGTCCCAAGGTCAGGGAACTGTTATTTGCTTTGTGCTCAGAGCAGCCAGGCCCCAGTTCAACTCTGGGGCTGCAGAGGTGCTGAGGACTGTCTGCTGTCAGGGGACTAAGTCTGGTGGGAGAGGGATAAGCCAGGAAGAGATGGTCCAACACAGTGTGCTGGGGCGGGGCGTAGTGGACAGTGTCCCTTCCTGTAGCAGGAGGAGGCTTTCCAGAGGAGGTGACCCCCTCAGGAGAAGGCCACTTACTCAAGACTCCTTCCCCAACCTGCTGGACCCTCAGGTCCTCCTGCATGGGTGTGGGCACTTTTCTTGCCAGGTAACCTGGGTCCCCCAGGTGAGAGAAAAGTCCCACACTGCAGAGGCTGGATGTGAATTTCAAGTGTTTTAATGAACTCTTTCCATTCTTTTTTGGAGCTGTGAACCATGACTCATACCTTGTGAAATTAGGTGGTTCTGTCTACTCTGAAATAGAGTGTGTTCTGCTTAAGGAGAAGATTCTACCTTGGGAACCCTGTGCCTGGGGAGGGAGCAGAGCGAACAGAGCCTGAAGGCCCCGGGGACCAGCATGGCACCCTGTGCTCCCCACCAGTTGGTCTCTGGATTCTTTCCACGAAGAAGCCAGGAGAGTCTGTGCTTAGGGTGGCCTCCTCCAAGAACTGTCGAATGCAAATCAGAACTGGAGTCAGAATCATGAACGTTTTACCCAGAAATGTGCTTCATTAATGCAGTCATCAGCTATGAGGCAGGCGAGCAGTGAAGGGTGGGAAGGCCCCATCAGGATTATACTTTTTAATTTTTTTCTCCTGTTTGAACAACAACTCACATCTGTTTGAACTTTTCCCCTTGGCAAATTCCTTCCTGACATCCAATGGCACCTGATCCATAAGGTCAACAGGATGGTCCTGTCCCCATTTCACAGGTGAGGATGCTGACTGGAGGATAGGACATGTGACCTTCGGGACACAGATGGCAGCCTCAGATTCACAGCAAGACGCTCAACTCCACACCCAGAGATCCCTCACCTGGGCTCTGGACTTTCCTCAAGGGCTGTCTTCCTTTCACCTAAGCTGGCTTCCTGGAGCCACTGATCCTCAGGGACTCTGGCTTGGGTGGGAAGGCCCAGGAGTCTTCCTAGAGAAGCTTATGGGTTAGTGAGTGCTCCTCAGGTCCAGGGTCAGCCTGCCCACTGGTGAGTGCTCACACTGCCTCTTCTAACACACTGTGCTCCAGGGGGACTGGACTGAACCCAGGTACCCAGGTGCTCTAGCCTCTCAATTTTTCTGCTTCTCCATCTGAGAGTGGGGTCCTGAAGACTCAGTAAATCTACATAGATTTCTTTGGACAGCCCCTATGGTGCCAGGTGATGAAGAACTTTGAGGATTTGACAGTAACAAGGCAGCGACAGATCCAAAGCCTGACCCGTAAGGTGCTAGCAGTTGCCCAGCTTGGTGTGTGTGTGTGTGTGTGTGTTTGAGATTGAACACAGGGCTGCTCTATCACTGAGCTACACCCCCAGACCTTTTTATTTTTTCATTTTGAGACAGAATCTTGCTACATTGCCTAGGATGATCTTGAACTTGATGTCCTCCTGTCTCAACCTCCTCAGTAGCTGGGGTTACAGGTGTGTGCTAGGGAGTCCCTGGCCCAGCTTGCTTTTTAAGGAGACTTCCATCCCACTGCGAGCACTTAATGTTCTTGGGGCTCTAGGCAGGAGGTCTATACTCTACAGCCAGGTCATTGTCAAGTAAAAAGGCAGTACCTCAGGGCTGGAGCGGTGGCTGGGCGATTATGGCGCTTGCCCGGCATGCGCAAGTACATGGGTTCAAACCCCAGTACCCATGTACACAACTAAGTGTCAGAGCAGCAAAAGCCATGTGAAAAATTCAATAAAAATTGATTCTCTCTGTCTCTCCCTCTGTCTCTCCCTCTGTCTCTGTCTCTCTCTCTCTCTCGCTATTCTTGTCTCTTTAAAAAAAAAAATGCAGTAGCTGTAACTAACTTGAGGAGCTAGGGCTGTGGAACACAGCAGGAGGATGGCAAGTTCAAAGCCAGCCTCAGCAACTTAGTGAGACCCTGTCTCAAAGTAAAAAGGGCTGTGGATGTGGTTCAGTGGTTAAGTGCTTCAGGGTTCAATCCTGAGTATAAATAAATAAATAAATAAATAAATCTTAAATTCGGAAGGAGTCGGTGGACTGAAAACTCTGAAGCTGAAACTTCATTAGCTTCTGAGAAAATCCAGGTCTGCTTGTGGGAGACATCAACCAAAGGCCAGTTCAGTTGATGTTGAGGCTTGGTTGTCCTTCATGTCCTTTCCCTTTCCTCTTCCTTCATCATCAACCAAGTTCAATGTCCAACTTTCACTCAAACACCGCTTACTTCAGTCCAAATGGCCGTTTCTCTTGTCTGTGTCCTTTCTGTACCCAGTTTGTACCACTTACCTACACCCTGTGTTTTCCCTGCTGGACTTCCAGGGGGAGCAGGGTCCTAGATTAGCTGTCTTCGATTCCACCAAGCACCGGACTCCAGAGGTTGCTCATGTGTGATGAGCATGTATTGCTACTGGGGTTTCTAGAACATCACAACTCACAGCATCATGACTCAACCAAAATGATTTTCCCTTTAAGTAACCCAGCAAGCAATTAGGATTTGTCAGACAAATATTTACAAGGTAGTTGCTTTCAAAAGAATCATTGTGGGCTATAATAGTACCTGTGCCTAAATAAACACAGAGGAGGGATTGGAGACTTTTAAGAGTTCACTTCAACTTAAAATGAGATTATAAATAATTCTGAAAGTCCCACGACTTTATGACAAAGCGCTAGAAGGGCTAGTGGGAAAGAGGAAGGAAACGAAATAAAACCCAAGCCGAGGATGAAAGCGTACCCCAGACATCCTCTGTGACCCTTCCCCTGCACAATTAGAAACCGATGCAGCAGAAAGACACGCTTGCTTATGGGCTTCAGGTTCTCTCCACTGCTGAAGAAAGAGCAAAGGAAATGCCAGCCCGGTGTGTGTGGGCCCACTGCGGAGGACTGGCTGAGCCCTTGGACTCATCGGTGCCTGCAGGAAGAAAAGAAATCCCCTGCACAGAGCCCTCCAGTTGCAAACTGGGCCAGGCTGATTCTCGACTCAAGCTGGCCCCTCTGTTTTCTTGGGAGAAGCTGCTCAATTCCCATATTGGGCTAGGAGTCAGGACCTGTGGTTGCTAAATCCAAATTTTGTGTTGAGTTCACTTTTGAGGCCTCATCAATGGTCCAGCCTCAGCTGTCACAGTTCTGGGACACACGTGATTTATCCAACCACTGCACCAGATTGGCAGTGTGATCCTCTCCCAAGACGCTGGGAGGCCAGAACTGGATGGCAAGAGGAATGAGGATGGACTCTCTAGAGGAAGGAGGTTACCCCATGTGCTGTGGATAAGAAACAGATATTTGTGGGGAAAACAGTGTAGAAGACATCCCAGAAAGCAGGAAGAGCACAGATGGAACTTGGCTCTTGGATATTAAGCAGCTCAGTTTGCTTCAAAACTGCAGATAATGTGAAGGCAGAGAAAGACGGAAAATGAGACTAAATGAGTTCAGGATTTCAAAAAAAAAAAGAATATTAGAATGTTCATGAATATTAATGCATTCTACGGAACCAGAGATAGAATGGATTTGAAGCTGCTTTCAGATGTATAAAACACCACACAAACACAATTCATGATTGCCAACACACACACACACACAAATGCACCCTGACGTAAGCATGCACGCACAAAATTTGGGTCTGCGATCTATGGGGAAGGTCAGCAAAGCACTGTTCTTACTCCAAACTTGTTTGTGCATTTGCTCATAAATCTCCTGGGCTAATCTCAGCACATGTTCAACATCGACAGCCACAGTCCCCAGTCAGGGCTCACAATGGCTTTCCCAGCACTGAGTTGGGAAGCACCGAGAAGGTTCCAGAATCAGGAGTGAAGTTGAGTGTTGCTGAAGGAACCCTAGGGCTCTTCCTGAAGGCCAGCTCTACTGACAGCCTACACCCAGTACATAGAAATCCACCTTTGCCTTTCACTGAGTGGTCTGGCAGAGGAAACAGGGGTTGGGGACATCCTTTGCAATTGATGTTATGTGACCCAGACTGCTCCCTTCTTATCTCTGAGCCTCACTTTCCATGTCTTCAAAATATTGTAATGATACAGTCTCCAAGGTGCCCTAGAAATGTAGTTAAAGCTTTCATCGGAGTTCATAGTGGCCCTTCCTCACTGCGTCTGCTGTACCTGTGTCTCCCCGAAGCCTGACACCTCCTGTGCCCTTGCCACTGGCCGGTTACTGAAGGTTTGCTGTCACACAGGGGAAGGTGAAGCTGGACGTGATGGGGAAGAGAAACTCCTGCTTCATTCCTAGGGGATTCAGCTGAGTTCTGGGTGCTGCTCTGTCTGCCCGCTGACTCTCTGTATCCTCTTAGGGGAGTGACGATCTGCGACTCAGTCTCCTTATCTGTCAATGGTGACAAGGAGGACAAGATTTCCATTGACCTTGAGCTGACCTTGAGTTTCCCCTCTTTGTTCTGTCTGGTTGACGTGTCTGGGACTTTGACTCAGGTCTGTTGTCTTGTTCCACCACTGTGGTCTGTCACCCCCATAGGATGCCCTGAATCCTGGCCACGTTTTGCCTATTTCTGTCTCTTTGCTTCTTTTGTCAGTAATTGACTGCTGGGATTGGCCCCGCTGTTCTATGACCTTCCAGATGCTGGGCAAGGCTGCTTACTTAGATGAAGATCTGCAAGATGGTTCCGGGTTTCTCGGTTTGGCAGGTGAGGAGCTCTGGGTTTCAAAGACGCCCAATCACTCTCCTGAGGAAGCGGTCTCAGCCAGAAATCCTGACATCTTCCCATGCTCCTTTCTGTTTTAAGCAACCTGGAGAAAACGTCACTTCCTACTTGTTTTAGCTCAATTTAGAGCAAGATTCCTACAGAGGCATGTGGGGTGGTGGTGTGAACGTGTTGCAGGGCTGTACAAGGATGCACAAGGACAAGTGTTTTATGATTGCACGTACAGGAGTGACCTGGAGCAGCAAATTCACATGGACCCAGAAAGTTGAGTAGAGTGGAATAGAGGCTGGGAGTAGGGGACTAGGAAGCTATTTAATCTGTAGAAAGTTTCAGCTTGGGATGATAAAAGCATTCTAGAAATGGCTAATAGCGATGCTTGTAGGACAGCACGCATATACCTAATGCTGCTGATCTGCACACTTAAAATGTTTAAAATAGGGGCTGGAGTGGTGGTTCAGCGGTTGCAGGCTTGCCTAGCATGGCCAAGGACCTGGGTTCGAACCCCAGCACTGCATACACAACAAAGTGTTGGAGCAACAAAAGTCACATGAAAAACTAAATAAAATTGATTCTCTTTCTCTCTCACTGTCCCTCTCTTAAAAAAAAAAAGTTTAAAATAGTAAATTCTGTGTTATGTGTACTTTACCACAATACAAATACAAATTGTGTTTAACATTTTTTAAAAATTAAATAAAATTCAGTTCCTCAGTTATGCTAGCTGCGTTTCAAATGTTCAGGCGGCCGCCATATTATCCAGAGTACAGACAGAACAATTTCCCTCTCTGAGGAAGTTTCTGGCGGACAAGGATGTTCCAGAACTTTCTAGATCCTCTTCTAGACCCATAGGCGGCCTTGAAAGTTCATCCACCTCTGAGACCACTCCCTCCTTGGAATTCTTGTAATGAGGTGTTGCTTTCTCTTTCAAGCTTTACCCGCTCTTTCCTTTCTCTTGTTTTTTAGGAAGTGTGTAGTGGCTGAAAGAAGTTCCACTTAGCTGAGCCGCTGTCCCATCCTGCACTCCAGTGCCTGCGTGCTGTTGAGTGAATGGCTGAGCCTAGAAGAGACGCTGTCCCACACAGCGCTTTCCTGCTCTGGGCCTCTCTGGGAGCACAATTCCATTTTATGTCTTTGAGAGGCCACTCCAAGTTGACATCTTGGTCTTCCTTGAGCAAATCTGTGTCACAACTCTTGGTCCATGAATTAGACGTGTTTTGTGAACTCTCCTGGGATCAAGAGGAAGAGAGCACTCTGGGAACTTTGTAAATTAGAAATTTGTCCTGGTACCTGTGAAGTCACTTTGCAGCTACCTATTGAAGGGAACTGCCTAGTTTTTCTTCCAAAAGCAAATGTGAAATTGCTTTGTGTTCTGTAACACAAACCCTTGGCAGCAAATAGAGCCCTCCTCTGCTCATTATCTTGTCGCTAAACCCCTGGCTTGGTGATTTCCCTTTAAAATTAACCTGAGACCTTATTCACCAGGAGGGAAACGCAGAGGCGGGCTTTAGCCGCATGAAAGGGACCCAGTGTAAAAGAGCTTTCTCCTGCCTCTTCAGCTTGATGATGGAATCTCGTGGCCAGACAACATTTTTTGGCTGGTAAGTGCAGAAACGACCCTCTTGAGTTACCATTTAGTGAATGAGGGCCTTTGTTTCCCACAGAAGAATTAAAAACCTGTGGGCCTCCCCCACGCAAACAGGAATATGTTTCTCACAGCGGTGTTGGGATTAAATGACTGTATCATGAAAAATGCCAGAACAATGCGTGCTCACACTGTAATCATTCACCTGGCATTCCTCAGCGCAGGCTCCGCCCGCGGCCAGGTCAGGCCCAGCCGCTCTGCCCAGGCGCCCTTGCTCCGTGCATCCCTGCCACGTTTCGCGCATTCCCCAGGCGGAAAGTCCAGAGAGCTGCCCATGGCCCACCAGGCACAGCCAAAGACAGGAGCCCTGAGCCCGGAGCCGGGCGGCCTTCCTGCCACTCCCAGGAGAGTGGGGTCCAACCCCGTCTTTCTGCAGATGAAGAAGCAGGGCTCCGAGCTGCGCAGGGTCACACCCGGGTGGGTGAGGTTAGAATGCTCGACCCCACCCTGACTCCAGGCCAGCATATTGTCTTCTCTCTTTCTCAAACTTGAAAATGATTCTCCCCTTCCTCAAAGCAACTCTTAAGATCTGTGTTGAAATGAAGTTCCACAGGACACTGTGTGAGTGGAGGACTGGACACTGTGGAGTGGAGGACAGGACACTGTGGAGTGGAGGACAGGACACTGTGGGGTGGAGGACAGGACACTGTGGAGGACAGGACACTGTGGAGGACAGGACAGGACACTGTGGAGTGGAGGACAGGACA